>OMNS01085882.1:0-10040 GCA_900303225.1 Laemonema laureysi
GGTGGCTGATCCTCTCTCAAAACATCATTCATGTGGTCTTCAACCTCCGCTCATGGCAACGCCTCGCCCTGCACACACACACACACACACACATCACATTGTACGCACACACACACACACACACGCACACATGCACGCACGCACGCACACACGCGCGCGCACAGCAAACACATAGAAAGTCACCCTGATGTCCCTTTGCGTGTTCATATTTTGCTAACCTAAGTGTATGTAAACCACAGAGGCGCGCAAGGCTCTGCGTACGGGGGTTTCTTCGGAGAAATAAAAGAAAGAAAAGTGCCTCATTTACATCCATGATGTCAGAGCTACCGAAACCAATGCTTTGTGTTTTTCCCATTTGTTTTTTTTGCCATTAGAGTAGCTGTTCTCTCTTTCTCCTTTGGTTTAAGATGGCGGACCTTGATCTTCCAACACACCGGCCACCTTCGTCCCATCAACGCCGACGGATCATTATGCCGCGACGGAAAAACGACAGAGGATAAATCTTCTTCATCAAACTTTGACCCAGCGTTCATACAATGATGACATTGTATTTGTCGACTGTCGTTTCCTTTGTCACACTACCGTCTCTTCCTCGTGTCCCACCGTTGCCTCATCTTGTCTTTCGGTCGTTCGTCAACTTCAATATGAACGCGTAATTAGCGCCGTTGCTTTTCAAAGCTGTTTGCCTTGTTTTTTTTTTGACGAGGCAAACACTGCTTTTTACGATAAAAGGCCCAACGCAAATAAACCTGCTTTGACTGGAGAACGCTACAGGCTTTTAAAAATCCATTCTCTTCGATTGTCTCCCCCGCTCGTTTATTTATTTATTTATTTTTTTTTTTTTTTACGACGGCCTTTTGCTGTTCCCTTGGTGCGGCCATTTTCTGTCTCTGGCTTTTGGTCTGGGGTTGAGTAGCGCTGCCAGGCAGTCTGTCTGTCTGCCTGTCTGTCCCCACGGCGGCTCTGAGCTCTGAGCTTATTCTTGCTCTGTGACGTTCCTCTGACCTCCGTTCACAATACGTCCATCCTCACTAAAGGAGGAGGAGGAGGAGGAGGCAACCCCCCCCCCCACAGCTGACCGACCGCACCGCCCGTTGCATATGGAACGGCTTCCACCTTGAATTTATTTAGGAAAAATTACTTATGAAAGATACCATTCATCTTTCGTATCCTATGTTTTATTTCCTGTTTGTTTCAAACGTATAAAGTATGTGGGGTTTTGTTTTGCATCAGCTATAAAACACAGTGACTTTTAGGACTGCTGTACATGTCTGACTTGCTCCAACAGTAAAATAGCCCACATTATATGGAGACCAAATAGATACCTGGACCCGTGATCAACCGAGAACTTGCTCATCTACTCCGAGTGCCAGCTGGCCGGTTCTCAATTCTCCACCTGAACCTGGTTAATGATTTATATGTAAACAAATGAAGACCCAAACAAATATGTGTGTGTTGTAGAATTGGTACGTTTTTTAAAACCCTGAACCCGTGAATTGCAACACAATAGGGTTATATGTTATTATTATATTTTTTTTCTTTGGGGGGGGCTTAGAATGTTTCAAACTACATTTGATAAAGTTCGTTTTCAAAATGTTACCAAGTCCTACACTTGACAAAAGGTGGGAGAACAACATTGTCAAATTGTTGTCTCACCATCAAATACCTGCGTCATTCAGAATTGTTTTTCTCAACTGAGACATGACACACACTAAAATGTGGCAATCACACTATCTATCTAACGATCAAATATGAGCCTGGGTTACTCCCCGAGTGGTGTTAACCTGTCCTCACTTCCTCCTTCCGTCTGTTTCCGAGACCTTAGTAAATATGTTTATGCAGGATACCAACAGGACAGAAGGCAACCTAAGCAGGTTCTTCATGCTAATAAATCAGAAAGTGTCAACTGAGCAGATTTTCCTCCATGAAGGCTTAATCCGTGCTCAGATAAGGACACAAGGTGATCTGAATGCATAATGCAATACAGGTGAGCTCTGTGTGTGTGTGTGTGAAAGAGAGAGAGAGAGAGAGAGAGAGAGAGAGAGAGAGAGAGAGAGAGACACGGCTGACAGGAGAGACAGACTCAGTGTGACTTACAGCCACATTTTGTGGTGCTTCACACCATGCCAGGTCATCAGAAGGTCAGGACTCTGGGAGAGAGACAGAGAGAGAGAGAGAGAGCGAGAGAGAGAAACAGCGTTTTATGAGCGAACACACCTTCCACAATGAAAACATAGTTAATTATAATTGTTGTATGTTGGGTTTTGTTTTAGTATTTTTTCTTTTTGATTTTAGAAGAAACATCTAAATATTTTTGATGGTATGCTGTTCAATCATTGGTATATATAAAAGAAACCATAATAAAAAATATTTGTGTGTGTGTGTGTGTGTATATATATATAATGTATATTTCAATCAGTAGTAGGTATACTGCACCAGTAGTAGGTATACTGCACCAGTTTAACAACAACATTTAAACAACTGAATTATGGAATTTAATTACATTTTCATGACATTCATGAAAATAATCTTTACGATACCACATTAAGTGACAATTAAGGTAGGCCTATGCACACGTGCTGTAGATTGCAGACATCAACAAAGAGAAAGTGGGTGCGTGCGTCTCCTCTCTCTTTCTTTCTCTCTCTCCCCCCCAAGGTTTGGCAAGCTCAAGCTCGCTCTCTCTCTCCCTGCCTTACCGTTCGGTCTATAATGCACACTGACAACAGACAAAATGACTAGAGTGGTTTCCCGGCAACGGTGGGGAATTAAAGTCGGAGCCCAAAACACTTCCGGTCGAGGACATTGATTCACGATAACAATTTACCGGTCAATAGTGACAGCAAAATGAGACAATGGGAATAGGATTAGGGTTTACTCGTGCGTATGCTAGTCTGTTAACAATGGCAACACAGATTTGGGAAACAAACGGCAAAGCAACATGCCACTACCTCGCATTAAAAGTCGTTACATGCGTATGACAGTCTGGCGCCTTATACTTATGGTGATTTATGTCTCCGTGTCATAGACCAGAGGTCTTCAACAGGGGGTCCGCGACCCCTAGGGGGTCCGCGGAGGTACTGCAGGAGGGGGGGGGTCGTGAAATTTTTGGTTGATTAGGAAATGTTTATATATATATATTAAAAAAAGGAACTATGAACCTGTGTATTATTTGAGGCCCAGTTTAATATAAAACACAATTTTATACAATATATATAGTAGGGGGTCCCTGCTCCATCTCTCCATCAGTTTGGGGTCCATGGCCTGAAAAACGTTGAAGACCCCTGTCATAGACTGTATAAAACATGGATGTAGTTTTGACGCTCAGTCGACGGCCCCGGCCGTCGCCATCTTGGCAGTGCCTGACTCCGCCCAACTTCCGGTCAATCCAAAAATGTGAAAAGAGGTGGAGCTGAAGGCGGACCGAATGGAGCCTGGTTGTTGAAACATGCCCACCTAGCGCGAAGGGACCACGCAAGCTAAGGCTACGAAGCTAGGCTAAGAAGCTAGGCTATATGCTACTCTGCGTTGTTCGCCGGCTGTGGTCGCTCACGTTACTTGACGTAAGTGAACCTGAAAATATACACTTTGTCATTTATGTAAAGTGAATTTTTATACGGGTCTGATCGAAAATCAGTTTCTGGTTTAAAACTGTCAAAAAGTTGTCATGTCACGTGACCACATCACATCACATCAGGTCGTTCCCGCCGTAAAGTTTACCGTCCTCCATCGCTTCGACAGAGACGACCGTCTGTTGTACAGAAAAAAAAACTCTTTTAAACAAGGTAAGAGTTCTAAATTGTGTTGTTTGAAAGGGAATGTGTATCTTCCGTGCACATGTATGGTTAGTGGCAGGATGGACAACTAACATTACATTATTAACATTATTATAAATATGGGGACTTAGGGGAACATATGGGGACGGGGAAATTACATACAATAACCATTTATATAACACATTTATATTTTGAACCTATTGTTTAATATATAAAACACCTGCATTGGTTAATTCTAAATACATATGTAGTTTCACACACAATTTACATGTGACAGCCACAGTATCATGAAACAATTCAACGCCGACTCCTCTCTGTGGGCGTGTCCTGCTGCTCCAACCTGAAACAAGAATATACATCACAGCTGTGCTATCCTGTGCCGTGTGATTTAAAACATCAAAGACTGTATTGAATGGTGCTTTACAGATGAACGCATAACATAATGGACTTGGCGTCGAGATTTCTACAACTTTCATCGGATGCTTTCACTATGGAACGATAGCCCACAGAATATGAAAGGCTAGCGTGTGTATGTACAGTACATTAGCCAGGCCATAGTGTGAGTTAGGCAGTGGGCCATTATCCTGTCTGTAGACCTAGCGAGAGATTGTTTGACAGAATACACTTATATATACTGCCGGTCAGACACAGGCTGCAGACATAGGGGTTCAAACACCCTGACCCCTAAATACTTTCACTGTTGTTGCCTACCTTGGTGCGGGAACACTCCAGTCTGACGTTGGCCAGATCCAGCTTGTGGGAAGGCTTCATGCTCTCCACCTGGGGAACCACCACACATGGAAAGTCAGTTTATACGGACAGCACAATAACTTAATAATATTAATAAGTGTTTTCATTATTTTTCTCATTAAAATGTGGGCTGATTTTAGGGCTACAACAGACTGTCCTGAATCTAACTTCTTTTTTATATTAAAAACTTTAATATAGCTCCACAAAGCATTATTTGTCAGGTTAGTGTTACATACTCAAGTTGTGGTATGAGGTCAGGGGTGAGCATACCTGGCAGGTGAGGGTGTTGACCTCTCTCTCTCTCTGCCTTGTGCAGACGCTCTGCATGCAATTACAACCAGTAACCAACCAATCAGAGACACAGTCTCGTCTTACCTACATAGACTTCATGGCAGCCTGGGACTCGGCCTGTTGTCCCTCTGCCTCCAGGCTCTTGAGGCGCAGGTGGAGCTGGGGTCCGGTATGGGAGAGCTGACCAGAAACACAAAACATACAGTACATTAAAAAGACATTCTTTATGATTAGTCTAACACACTTGTGCGTGCGTGTGTGTGTGAGTGTGTGTGTGTATATATACAAAGAGAGAGGCATAAATTGTGTGACATTTCCTACGATTATACCCAATTATTGGTTTTCTATATCAATTGTGTGTGTGTGTGTGTGTGTGCTGGTGGTCAGACTGGGACTTGAGGACGGTGTAGTCGTGCCTCCTGTCACACAAACACCACCAGCGGGACACTTTTACATGACAATCTCGTCTAACAAAAACAACATTCAAAATTGCTTTGGTATCTGGCAAACATTTTTGCTATTTTGTTCGTAAATCACTTTTCTCATCTGTATCCACTTTGTAACTGTTGCTTTACCCCCCATCTCTTGTTTTACTTATCTTATGCTCACACATAGTAGTGAAGAACATTACTTCAATATCGTTTCTCCTTCCTCCTCTTCCCTTGTTCTGGTTCATAAAGCCTGTTTCCAATTCTTATGTCAAACATGCATACAAAAAAATCTTCACTTACATCCAAGTGAGTCGACTAACCACCAAGACGGCACTGCGGTCGGTAATAAGCAGACAATGATTATAAGAAAGATCTCTAGCTGTTACCATTGTGGCGTTGGGTCGAGTTCCCAGCCAAAGCGTGATGTTGTTGGCGAAAGTGACGCAAGTGATTAGTAAGCTACACGTAGTCTGGGGGGACATAACAACGAGCCATGGATGATGCTGATGATAGCAACCAAAAGGCGAAGAAAATATAAACAGAGGGAATGAATAGCTCAGCAATTAGCCATGCGGTGAGCTTCATGGCTGGTGAGGCGCTTGTCAGCGTACAAGAAGCTGTGGGCTCCCATCCGCCCTCTTCGGTGCGCCAGAGTACTGCCTCGCCTTGGGCCTTTTCACTGTGGGTTTATGTCTAAATATGTTACACACATACCTTAAATACATTTACTAGACCAGTGGTTCTTAAGCTTATTGGAGATACTAAACCATGCAAGCTTCATCAGTGCATTCACAAAACCCTTCGTAATTGACGGCCGACAAAAACGGCCCAACATTGCTAGTGTGAACCGGGCTATACCGAACCCCTGAGACTGACTCTTCGATCGAACCCAGGTTAAGAACCACTGTACTAGACTATGGAAAGTCAGGACGATCATTATATTGGCGACATACAGAGAGATAGCGATAGATATAGAACAAGGAAAGCACGGTGGATAAAGCCGAGGGAAACCGTAGGGCGTTTGTTTGAAATGCATGAAGGTATTATTTAACCAACGGTGAGCATGAAACGACCCTAACTCGACAACGACATGCGCCGTGTCTTTAGCTAACTGGGAAGTTCAATATGCTAACACAACTCGCTACTGTTTTGTTTTTTTGCATTTAACCATCAGTCCAAACATCTCCATGGCGTGTCAGAGCGTCACACGAGTAGTTGATATAAACGTTGGCTTTGCAAACCAAACACTTTGGCAACTAATTGTGTCTCACCTACTGCAGAGTGCAAGCTCCTCCTTGGTCTGGGGTTGTAGTCCGTGACGAACACTAATCCGACTACAACAACCAACGGCATGACGGGAAATCCCAAGTCTTCCACAGCTCCCCCTGTGTGTCTTCAGTGGTGTGGTGCGCAAAAACCGGGGTTCGATCCCCGATTAACATCGTTATCCCGGCTGGGCGTCTTGCTCCAAGGATAACCCAAGGCTAATGCATTACTGTACGAGCTACACCGATACATCCTAATTAGTGCTGACATATAACATACATAAAATAATTGTAAATTTCACTCACCGAAAAAAATGGAGAGCAGACGGTGTGTTAGTCCAATGAACCGTTCAGCACCCATATTATCTGTCCAATATTTGCACGATAATACCTCCAAAAGGCACCAACACACAAACGCGGGCGACAAGTCAAGTTCAGTGACGAAGCGAAGTAGTCTCGCTAGCGGCCTCCTGTGACAGCTAGCGGCTGTGACAGCACCCACCTGTCACTCAAAACGACCACGCACTTAATTATGCATAACTTTAAGCCTTAATAAAATGAAAACGGATGAGTTACATAAAAATTCACCCCCCGTACAGTGGTCATGAAGTCGGAGGAAATTAGCTATAGATATAATATATTCATTTTTCAGACCCGGAGTTAGCCCCTTGCTCCGTGTCTATTTTATCCTTCTTCTCCAAACCCCTCCCTCGGGCTCCACTCCTTTCTCTCTGCTTCCCTCGCGTGGCGCCTGAACCCTATAGCGGCCGTTACCGAATCCTTGGCAAAATGAATGAAATTAGGACTTCTTGGCATGACGTTGATGGCATGACGTTTATCGTTACTTTCATTATAACACATGACCCAAGATAGATAGGCCTACGGGTCGACACAACCATAATTCGGTATTCAATTTGAAAAAAGTCCAGTTTGTAATACATAAGCCCACAGTCTGAGCAATAACAGCGTTTTCATATTATTTGAATCATCTTTATTTATTAAGAATCTATTGCAAATAGATGAAGTGAATAAAGATGGTTAATAAATTAACCGCTGCTGCTGGCCCTGCTAATTTCATTATTCATTGAGTGCTTGGAGGCAACCTTTACAAACATGCTTGAAGACTGAGTTAATAGCTTAACAACAACAGCTGCACATACTTTTGACCGATTTGTTCTTCCTCCATAAAATGGGATAACATATTTGTGGATTATATTTATGAAGAAAAATAGCAACAAAAATAAAATGACACGTATCACACGACAATTGTTCAGTTGACAAAGTTGGCATTGTGAAGTCGTCATGGTCATTAAACAAGACTCAGACAGACACTGATTGTGATATGAGCTGAAAAAAACCCAGCAGCCATCGTTGTAGGAAATCATTTGGCGACACGCTCAAGAAAGACAGTCGTTACACAAGTCAGTATCACAGATACATACGCGACAAGTATGTTTTTTAAGCACACACACTATTTATCATGAGAGTATTACAGTTCAGTTTCTATTGGCGAGTCCAAAAAGTGCCTTCCGCCTCTTTCTGCTTTCCGGGTGAGCACTTTGCCTGAAACAGCAGCCTATAAATGATCACCAGAGGTCAGGCTCCACCCACACGATCTTCTGCTGTTCCTCCCAGATGATGGTGTGCAGGCTGTTCAGGAGGGTGGCGCTGTCGCACCAGTAGTCTGGGGCCACGGTGCGACACAGGCAGGGCAGCTTGTCCAGCAGGGACTCCTCGCTGTTGGAACAGCTCAACAGACGCTCCTCGTTCAGGCCGTGTCGGTGCAGCTTAGACCTAGCGGCCCGGGATACGAAGATCAGATTAGGAGGCTACCGAGATAAGACGACATGTTGTTCATCCTGGAGGAGGGAAATGATCGACAGAAGCCCGACCAGAAACAAGGCTCAATAAAATAACAGATAACAATATATATATATATATATGTATACCTCTGTGGACAGATTTTATAGCTGGCTTTATATAGCTGGCTATTGTGATTGAGACAGTCATAAAATTAAGTTAAATAGAAGAAAATAAAAAGAACTGTATATTGACATTTATCTATGTAAAAAAGGGACGTTTGGAACGGGTAGATGTGCTAATTCCGAGTAGTGTGCATCGATGAGCTATTAAAGCCTCTTTGAGAGGACATCCAACAGGGTTTGAGTAGAGGCAGAGATCAGATCATCACTTCAGATGCTAGTGGATGCACATCTTCCTCTAAATCTTCCTATGGCCCTATTTGTTCTGTATCCACATGAATAACATGTATAGCTATACACCAATGCAATGTAAATGACGTCACTTGTCATCCGTTGCCAATGACCCTATTGTGTTAACGACATTATGCCCAACAGTAATAGTACTTCACATGAGCGCCACACCACTTGGTGTTTCTATGGCCGTCTGGTTCTGAAGCCACAGCAAGACTTGGTAGCCACCCCTGAGGCTTTGCGTGTCAGGGGCTGAAGAACCCGGACCCCCCCGTCCTTTCCTCTTACCTGATCTTCCGTGCGCTGCGTGCACACTGGGCCACGAAGATGATGATGGGGAAAATGTCCGCTCTGTGAAGCCGACGCACACAGTCCAGACCCAGTGGCAGCACACAGTGGATTCCCTGTAGGGGGGGATGCCGGAACAGGAACAGGAACAGGAAGTGGAGGACGGAGGTGGAGATGGTCAGTGGTTGTACGTTCAGTGGTTGTACTGTACACGTGTACTAGGGCACCATATTGTACATGTATTGACCCGTACTGTACACACACAATATAGGAACCAAGAGTACCGTACACCACATAACAATGCAGTACATTCTAGATCAATTATATCTCACAGCCCGCGTGTGTGTGTGTGTGTGTGTGTGTCTTTTTATTTGGTTTTCATCACTCTTAAACAATGCTGCCCTTTATTCGGCTTTAATCACTAAAGCCATATGCTTATCACTGTATTTTAAAGCGATGCCATACAAATAAAGATACTGTTATTATTTCAAGAGCCAAGATTGGTAACTTAACCGTGATTCTGAGTGTGTGTCTCGCTGCAATACTTCTGCACATTTTACATCCAGATCTTCAAAATGAATAACGCGAAACAAACGCAAACACCCCCAGAGCATTTTGTGTGTGCGTGCGTGCGTGTGTGCGTGTGTGTGTGCGTGTGTGCATGTGCGCATGTGTGTGTGTGTGCGTGTGTGTGTGTGTGTGTGTGCACACATGTGTGTGTGTGTGTGTGTGTGTATCTGTGTGTGTGTGTGTGTGTGTGTGTTTGTGCGTGTGTGTGTGTGTGTGTGTGTGTGTGTGTGTGTGTGTGTGTGTGTGTGTGTGTGTGTGTGTGTGTGTGCGTGCACGTGTGTGTGTGTGTGTGTGTGTGCGTGTGCGTGTGTGTATGTGTGTTGTAATAGTGGATAATGCTGGACTCTGAAGCAGTAGAACACAGGAACAAAGTGGACTTGTTTTCACTATTGGCACGATTCCACTTGGATATCATGCACTACAGGAAGGCAAGACATGGGAGTCTGTGTTGTTAAT
>OMNS01085888.1:0-10884 GCA_900303225.1 Laemonema laureysi
ACCAGTAACAACAAACATGACTGAAGAGAGAGACCAGCTACAAACCAGTAACAACAACCTGACTGAAGAGAGAGACCAGCTACAAACCAGTAACAACAACCTGATTCAAGAGAGAGACCAGCTACAAACCAGTAACAACAACATGACTGAAGAGAGAGACCAGCTACAAACCAGTAACAACAACCTGACTGAAGAGAGAGACCAGCTACAAACCAGTAACAACAACCTGATTCAAGAGAGAGATCAGCTACGAACCACTTTCAACAGCGTGACTAAGGAAAGGGACCAGTTACAGACCAGTAACAACAACCTGACTCAAGAGAGAGAGCAGCTACGAACCACTTTCAACAGCCTGACTAAGGAAAGGGACCAGTTACAGACCAGTAACAACAACCTGACTCAAGAGAGAGAGCAACTGGAGAAGGAGGTCCACAGATTGAAAGAGGGGGGTAAGGAAGGCAGGAAGGTATTTGGTTAGGATAACTGGTACGATGGTAACTACACAGTATGGTGTCCATATTTTGTATATAAAGTATTTGTATAGTACTTTATATCCTTTATATCCTTGCCAAACAGTATAGTAACACAAAGTGACCAAGCTAATGAACCAGTGAACCAACCTAATGACAATAGGTAATTGTCATTGAATTGTCAAAAACTGCGACTGCGAAAGAATTGGCTATCTTGTGCATCTGGGTGGAATGGCCTCATGGGTTATGTTATTATGTTATGAACATAAAAAGTAATAATAGTTCGTTTATAATAGTTAATAGTTAAAAAATGAAATGGCATGTGTTAATGTGGGTTAATTTACTTAGAAGTGGTGCCCCATATTGAAACTACTCCTCAAGCACCCCTCTAAAAGTAGAAGTCCAGGGCTGTCCAAAACATTTAACGGTTTATTGATGGCCCTTTATCATTGCAGAGATATAATGCTCCAAAAGTGACTGTCATGGTACAAAGGTCAATATCTCAGTTAAGGATGCACTAGTCTAGTCTAGACGAAAGGTGCTTTTACATTCAATTTGATTGCTTGTTGAGACTTCCCTCATCAATATAATAATTCAAAATCATGGAGCTGAATGGAACTGTACTCACACCAAACTCTAGCCTGCGAATACATCAGTTTAACTTTTTCTAAATCAGTTTAACCGTCTATCTTGTCATAGTCATAGGAAATGGCGTAATAGGAGATAGAAAATGCTGGGGGTACTTAATAGCCCATTTACGTTGCTCAACACACAGTCCTTTTATTGCATTGGAGCATAAGCTCGTCTTAACTAGGCTATATGAGGTTGAGGGTTGAATCCATCCAGTCTTTTTCGCTGAAACCAGTGTCGTGCAGTCTACAATTGAAATAAGTGGAAGTAAATATTACACCTCTAATAATTTGTTGTTCAGCATGATTTTAAATTAGTTCAAAATCTGTACAAGTAGGCATGAGCATGGTTGCAAAATATGTAGGACATTATGTGTATTCAATAGGCATAAAACATATGTTTGCCATCTGCTAACCCAAATACCACATTGCACCAAAAAAACCCAGAATTAACACAACCTATTACAAATGAACTAAGCCATTTTCTCAATTCTATTTTTAGCGGTCAGATTTTCCTTTGGCAATCAGTCATTTTAGCAAATCATTTTCAAAATAATTTCCTAAGAAATGAAACCCTGTTGATAATATTAAGAAAATTAGATATTGTGAATTTGGACTGCAGTACCCATTTTAAGCTCAGTGTCATTGTTTCATATAGCACCTTTAATATAGTTACAAGGTTCTTTTGACTTTTCACTTTGTAATTTAGTGTTTTAACAAATACAAAATGTAATACATAACTGCTTTAGATGCCTAGTAGAAGTAGCCCTACGTAACTGCTTAAGATTAATAATATGCAACTTATGGACGTAATTATAGGTTATTAGGTTGTTATTATTAGGTTGAAAGGGTGAAAATAAGCAGTATTACAACTTAAATTGATTAAAATGGAAGTTTCAAAAGTAACATTAAATGTATGTGTCCTATGGAGACAAATTTGGGAAAATTTTTCAGCATTTTAATTTATTAGTAAATTAAAAAATATATATTTTGGAGGTATCAGGGTAATATATTCAATTGTCCTTCATACATTATATAAAATCAACTAGAATAATTCCCTGACCTGCTGTGTGTTCTTTGTGTCTTAGGTTTGATTGAGAACTCTAATGGATGTTTGTTGGGATGGCAGTCTCATGGTGGAAGCTGCTACTTGTTCTCTAGTGATACGAAAACTTGGATGGACAGTCGGCAGGACTGCCTTAATAGAGGTGGTGATCTGGTCATCATCAACAGCAAGGAGGAACAGGTTAGGATGGAAGACTAGGAGTGAGTGAATGAGTAAGGGAGTGAGGGAGTGAATAAACTAAAGTACAAATATATTATACATAAAACAGGGGGATCTGCACCCATTTTGCAGGCCAGTCAGCAGTGCATCCTAGGTGTTCAGTAAAAACTATTGTCTTTACAGAGTACCTTCACTGCAACCCCTTCTATGTTCCAGAATTTTGTCAACAATTTCTGTTGCGCTGTCTGGATTGGTCTGCATGATTTGGAAACCGAATCGACATGGAAATGGATTGATGGATCACCCCTGAAACAAAAGTAAGGAGCTTGTTTTCCAGCACTCAGTACAATGAGCATATATATATATACATATTTTCTACAGGTTTGTGCCTTTAGGATTTCTATCCTCTGTGGGTGAAAAATGAATTTACCTCTTCATCCTGAGAGGACCCGTATCCCGTTATCCCAAAAGTAAAGATGTCTTGAGGCATTTAAACATGTGAGAAAGCAGTCATGTGACACGTCCCTAGAATGATTAAATTAAACTTATAGTCAATCATAACCATTGTTAGCTAAATGAAACACAATTCCAAACCCAAACAAAACAGAAAGCATGTTACATGCTTTCATAACTGTGTTATGTATTTCATAACTGTGCATGTGCACAACAGTAGCAATCTTTTTCACATCATGTTATCTACAAAAGCTGAGCATCCACCTCTGGTTTTGGCTACATCTGCAAACCCCGGCCCTCCCGTCGCGGAGGCGGTCTCACTGTATTATTCAGAATCAGAATTTCCGGATCACAGAACTCACTCTCCCCTCAGTCTCATCACTTGAATTCCTTGCATTTAAAGCCTGTTGCTCAATGACTATCCTCATTTACCGGCCACCCAAACCTAATTCATCTTTCCTGTCTGAACAATAGCGTCATCTCTCTCCTCATGTTTACTGACCCAGGTACTCATCAGATGTTGCACTATGGCCCTATAGTGCTCCCAACTGATAATGCACTAGAACAGTGGTTCTCTACTGGTCTAGTCTCAGGGCCCACATGTGTCATTAGTCATTAAGTCACCATCCAAAAATTAAAAATGTATTTACCAATATTGCAGTAATCAACGTCAATTCATATACTGTGAAAAATATTGACCAAAAAAATATTGACGAAACAATTGGGGCTAAACTCAATGAAATAGTCAAAAGCCATTGAAACATGAATTAACATTGAAACATTGTTAATTCATAGGCTTCATTGTAAAGATTAAGGTTTGGCATATGCTCTATGACCCACTCAAAATCCCTCGCAACCTGACCCACCAGTTGAGAATGACTGCGCTAGGTGGTATTCACTAAAACAATTTAATTTACGCTTTGCTCTATCTGTATTCACTTTGAGTTGTGAGTTGAGTTGATGCTGTGAGTTGTGAGTTGAGTTGATGTTATTTTGGGCAAAAACCTGAGCCAGAGGCCTAGTGATAAAGAAACTATTCTTTTTTTCCTATGGTTTCCTATGGTTTCCTATGGTTTCCTATGGTTTTTCCTATGTAAAACAGATTCTGGGCTAGAGGTGAACCCAACAATGCGGGAGATGAGGACTGCGCAGAGTTGGACCCAGGATCAAAAACCTGGAATGATGTCCCTTGTTCTGATAAAAGGCACTGGGTTTGCAAGCAGCGAGATCTGTAAAATATATTGACAATCAAGAGTCCAAAACCTCTACAAAACCTCTTCTTGCATTGGACAACATTCTGTTTGTTTTAGACACATATAATGACCTTATATATATAATAAATGCATAAATAAAAACAGATATGAGACCTTGCACAATTTATGTAGTATGAGCATATGAATTCCCTATTCTTTACTTATGCCATTAGAAACAGTATCCCCAATGCATGACAGGAGTGTTTATTATGATTGATAAAGGACTTACTAACCCTATGTAAAGAAGGAATATTTGGTATGAAAACCCAGTGAAACCATAAGAAAACTATAATAAACTGTACAATCTGGAAGTACTTCAACAGAGCAGTTGAAGATGACACCAGGGTACCAGATAAATATGATGCACACTGCAGAAGAAGAGGCTTGATTTTGAGTTGAGCTTGAGTTAGTCCTACAAACATATTGGATGACTGAAGTCAATTAAGTATAGTACTGATGTGTATGAACAGAAGGACAACAAATACTGCGGCTCAATTATAATTTCAACCTAATTTGAGAAGTATAAGTAAAATCAGGGTTGAAGTACTGTACGTGGTGGTAATCATAAACAGGGCTACCAGTAACCTTAAGCAAAATACAATGTCAATATTGTTAACGTACATATTGATATAAATTCCAATCTATGATTTGTAATTCTTAGGTCAAAGCTTCCATGACAACTCGACAACACCAGGGAGTAGATGGTCCCAGTTACCCATAACCACTTCAGATCAAAGTTGCTCTCATCCTGATAAATATGCTGACTTTCAATTTTGGTGGGAAGTGAAACCACACACACACACACACACACACACACACTGATTTTGCTGATTTACACACTATAGATATCTGATGGTGCATATTTTATGTGTCACAAATTACAACGTAAATTATAAAGTGCTGATTTTGTGATACTGTTTATATGGGACAGAAAGTTTAGGTCTACATCCATGATTACAATCAGAGTCAAAGGAGACAAATGAGATTTTCTGGTGGCACTTTAGAATAACTGCAACTTTTAAGTGTTAATGAAGTAGTATGAAATAGTGAATTCATAATTTATAAAGCATTGTTCCTCCATAATAATTAGTCAGCAATTCATATCAGTTATACATTATTAATAATATAACTAGATAATGATTCATAAGATCATTTATAAAGCATAAGTTAATAATTGACTCACTATTTACAATGTGTTAATAATGCTTTGTAAACATTTAATAATGCTGCAATTCATGATCAGTTCAGGTAGTCTTTAGGTCTTTTGTGTGAGCTCATCTAAAGTGAGGACTATATGCCTTACTACTTATTACTAGGTAGTGCTGCAATGGTACTTGAGGCATTTCCAGCCTTTTATAAATGCTTAGTAAGCCATAGATAGTCCTCAAGTTAGATGAGCTCACCTTAAGTAATGCTTTTGAACTGCCTGAATTGATCAATCCAGCCTTTACAAGTCATGTATAAATGCATAGATTAACACATTGTAAATACTTTGTAAATCATTAACTGCGCTTTATAATTGATCTTATGAATCATTATCTAATTATCTTATTAATCATTTATAACTGATTATGAACCGCTTACTAATGAGTGTTCATGTAGGAACAATCCTTTGTAAATGATGAATTTGTAATGGACTGGCGGTAGACCCAGATGCAACACACAATTCAAAAGGTACAGTTTGTCAACTTTAATTATCACCACAGGCAGAGGTACAAGCAGGCAGGAAACAACTGGACAAAGTCTTGCGGACGGGTACAGAAGGCTAGGTCATGTAACAGGGAGCAGGCGATGAGGGTGAATCAAAGACAGGCCAAGACGTTTACTGAGGAACAGGAGATCCAAACGGTGAGCGAGTGAGTCTTGCATGGAGAAAACCGAAGAACAATCTGGCAGTGAGTGTGTGGGAAACAGGTGAGTCAATGGGAATCAGGTGTGTGTGATTGTCCTGATTGCAGCAGAGAAGAGTGGAGCGGGGGGCATGGCAGAGTCAATGAATGAAGTGAGTGCTGAATGGATGAAAACCAGAAAGTGTTCACTATTTACTTTATTAATGCATAAAAGTCGATATTCTAAAGTGCTACCGATTTTCTCTCTGGGCCTTTGGTCCTAGGATCAAAATCTCAGTTTTGTCCATTTTGTTTTGATACATCCATGTGTCTATATCTTACAGCTAGTTATAGCAAGTATTTATAGGGCCTAAGTACCCAAGGAGATATCGAGCTGTGTGTTGTCAGCATAGTTCAGATATTTCAAAATGTTTCCAATCATTTTGATCAAAAAAACAAAAATATTAAATGGAATGCACAACTGCTTGAGATTCCAAGTAATAGTATGCAACTCATGGATGTAATTATAGGTTATTAGGTTGTTTTGCTTGTGAAAATAAGCAGTATTATAACTTAAATTGATTGGAATGGACATGAAATGGAAGTTGCAAAGGTAACATGTATGTATCCTATGGCTTATAAACGAGAAAACCCCTATTGTGGAAGACTTGTGGTAATACATTAAATTGTCCTTCATACATTATTCAAAATCAAGGGAGTGAGTGAGTGAGTGAGTAAGTGAGTGAGTGACTGACTAATCATTCACTTAATTTACTCTGATAATAGCTTTTTATTTAGATGAAATGTAATACGTATGTATATTACACAAAGATAAATAAGGTGTGACGCAAAATTAGATAATTAAAGTTAATGAATAAATTACAAATATACTGTACATAAAACAGGGGGATCTGAACCCATTTTGCAGGCCAGTCAGCAACACATCCGAGGCGTTTAGTAAAAACACTCTTTACAAAGTACCTTCATGCACCCACTTCTCTCTTACCGAAGTCTGAATTGCATGATTGACATGAAATGACATGGAAGTAGGTTGACGGGTCACCCTTGACACGAAAGTAAGAAGCTTGTTTTCCAGCACTAAGTACAATGAGCAATATAGACATATTTTCTACCCTCAATTAACCTCTTGATCCCGAGAAGACCCTCATCCTGATAAATATGCAGGCTCAGTGCCTGGTATTATGCTTACAGGACCTGACTGGGAAGATTCAATGTTGGGAAGTGAAACTATAAGTGAAACTATAGTTTCACTTCCCACCAACATTGGTAGCATAAGCACGTCACGGCTGTGTACTGGGTATTGGCAGACATCCCTGCTACCTTGCGGTCTACTCTAACTTCCATATACCTAGCCATTCTTTGTAAGGCAAATTATGTCAACCAATATGGGTACCCAAAAGTGTTGGAGCCACTGCTTAGAGATTTGAAATGCTTTGGAAGATATTTTTGTGCCAAGTCTGGGCAAAGTGGTCAAGGGTACTATATTTTCTGTAGTGGCTGATAATCTTGGAGCTCACTCTATAGGTGGGTTTGTTGAAAGCTTTTCTTCCTCACACTTCTGTCGCTTTTGCATTGGAGAGCGTTCACAGATCCAGGAGCATGAAGTATGAGCAGGAATGTTTCCTCTACGGACTCTAAGTCCAACCGCAGCATTGTCTGACACTGCTCAAGCTCATCATTGTGTCCCATCTCTGACAGATTGAGTTACTTTCATGCCACATCAGGTTATCCCCTGACGCTTTGCACGATTTGCTTGAGGGGATTGTACCTTTGGAACTAGCACTGTGTGTCAATGTGTTTCTAAAGAAGAAATACTTTTCTCTTGAGGAGCTTCACTGTTCCATCTGTCCATTTCCTTACAAGTGGAATGACAAAACAAACTGTCCACAAGCTATTCCCCTGACTTCTCCTGGCAATGCGCATGAAAACTGGTGCTTGTTGCGGATGCTACCTTTTATGATAGGTGACAAAGTACCAGAAGGTGACACAGCGTGGCAAATTTTGATGACCCTGAAAGATGTTGTTGAGCTTATCATGGCTCTTGTCCACACAGTTGAGACACTCGGATACCTGGAATGCAAGATCAGTGAACATTGTTACAGATATTTGGATGTGTTCCTTGAATATTATCCATGCCTTACAACTGCTTTTGGACCACTTGTGGCTCTCTGGACCATGCTTTTCAAAGCCAAACACCGATTTAAAAGGATTGTGACCGGGTCAGACTGGGTCTTTCACAAACATTCTAATGACAATGGCAAGAAAACACCAATCAATGTTTACATTGCACACCCATGATGCTAACATTCAACGGCCAAAACTATCAGTCTCTAGAATGACTCAAGTGGCAGTGTAGGTTCTAAAAGACAGAATTAAGGAGTCAATTGCAAGGAAGTTTCCCAGGGCAGTGGTTGTGAACATGGCAAACAAAGTCTGCACTCTCTTCTCTTTCTCTCTCCCAACAGCTGATGACAACACATACTCCAAACAACAATGTCAGTCCTGTTGCGAGTCATCATCGAAGAACACGATATATGAAAGATAAAGCTTCCATCAGGAATTCCTAATACGGTGGAAGGTTTCACAAGACACCGTTCTACTCCCTGCGACATGCCGCTCTGCTCCATGGCCAGTGCCATTTCAAGTCTCAAAGTTTTCCCGCGATGTTGAACCTACCCTTGTAGAGGCGAACAAGACATCTCATGCCTCTGGAACACACTTCCATGATGAAGTGTTAAATTGGCAATAATGCAAGATCTTGCTGAAGCCATATTCTCTTACTCAGCCTACCCTTCAAGTCACCAAATAGCCTCAGTAGCTGAAGCCCTTGTTCCATTCCAAAATTTCCATGCCTTAAGGAGCCCTTTGCAGGGATGTATGGCTGGCAGCAACACCTCAAGTACAAGATGCACAATTACCGTGCCAAGCTGAAATCGCAAAAATATGCCTATCCTGAAATAAAAGTAAACACATTAAAGAGGAAGCAACTAACCGACGCAGCGCCAGCCAAAATGTGAAAAGGCCAAAGAAAGCAGAGGTAAATGATCTCCCTCCACATCCTGTTGGAGAAAATGATGACACGTTGGATAAGGAGAGGCTTGACTTAGTTGATGAAATGAAGAAGAACAAGAACAATGCAAAGAAAAAAAATACCAAAACCTTTTCAATTTGAAGAGTGGAGGTGGTGACCTTCAGCCCAGCTGTCAGTGTCTTCAAAGAGAGATGGCCTGAATTATTCAGTGAGGCTCAAGTAAGAATGTTTCTCATTCTCATTCTCAATCTCAATCTCATTTGTCTACTTAAACTTAGTTTCAGGCTTTTTAGAATGGTTTAAATTTTGTGATAATTGAGAATGTTGTCCCTTTATTCATTTACTACATCAAAGAGGAGTTCCGACGTATAACAACAGTTTCCCTGGAACAGACATTCATGCTGAAGCTTGATGGGTACACACCATGTCTTCTGCAGCTGATGCGTGGCAGAGGAGGAGCTGCTGGTACCAGGATGCATCATCTCCTGAACACTGTAAATGAGGTATATTTTAGTTTTATTTTTTTCACAGAAAAAGTACAGTACACTAAAATGCATCTCCTTATAGTCCCAGAGTGTTGAGAAAAAAAGGGATGCAGTTGTCTGTTGCCTCATTGAGTACTTTGGGGAACACCAAGAAGAGCTCTTCCAGGACTGTCATGTATGTTACTAAATGACTGATCAACTCAAGGTATTGTTCAAGATTCCAGTCACGGTACAGTTTCCACGTCCTTCAGCTCCAATCAGATCGAGTCAGGGCGCAACGTTTAAAGCATTTATTCGCGGGCTCCAGCAGGAATATCACAGACAATAACGCAGTTTCTCACTTGAATCGCGTACTTCTTCACGAACGGCGGTGCAGCATAGCACCATACAATAGACTTAATATCAAACATATAAAGTGACCGCGTAACTTAACATGACTTCCTGACCCGATAATACTATAACACGTGGCTCGGCTTGGTTACGTTCTCACTTGTTCTCCAGCACAACAACACAATCACTTCGGCGAGGGCGTCGGCTGGGGCAGGGGCTTACTTCTTTCTTTCTTGATTACTCAGGTACAACAATATTATAAACTTATGACAAGGGCGGGGCTATCAGGGGTCCTCCAATCAATACCTGTTGACTATGTTGTTACAATGCAAAAGGTGCAGAACCCGTGTTTCCCATTGGGTTACAGTTATTTGGAAACACCAATCACAACCAGTCTACACCAGAGGCGATTTCTCTAAGACTGCAAGGGCTTCCCCTAAAATGTCAAAAATTAAATGGTCAAATATGTACAGTTGTGTTAACATTTCATTGACTACAAATGCATTAGAACACGCTCATCTCGAAGATGAGTTCGTTCAGAATCAGCTACGTCGACTGACTCGATTTTGTTAACTTTTCATATATTCGCATAGCGTCAATGCATTTCCCCGTAGAAGCCGAGCGTCCATTCACTTCAATGGGAATGCATGAAACTGTTTTTTTCATTGCCTCGAAACTCGACGGTCACTGGATAAAAATGCCAAAATGATAAAAATGTTGTCCTGCCCGGTTGCTGAGCGTCTCTGGGGCTGAATGGAGCTGTGGGCTGGCCTCGGCTGGCCTGGACGCTGAGCTTCCGCATGATGATTGGAGGATCAGTCGAAAGGCTGAACCCCGTTTTGATTGACAGCTATTTTGAGATATAAAACCGTCACTTCAGCTTGGAAGCGAGCTCGGTCCCATCACGGATTTTGCAAGTGAAGTCGAAAGACAAACTGCTACCCAGTTCTTGGTATTTACGTATAAATAAATGGACAACTTTTCTCATGTAGGCCGACAATGAGCTTCCCCTCTTTGAAAGACCAGCAGCCACTGGAATGGGATCATGAGTCAGGGACTTTACTCAGTAAAGTGTACATATTATGTCGTGTCACGTATGTAATGAAGTAGAAAATGCTTTGACAATGAAAGCACAGGCAGTCTTTTGTAGTAAGCCAG
>OMNS01085896.1:0-13488 GCA_900303225.1 Laemonema laureysi
TGCCACAGGCCACATCATTGATCCTGAAACCAATCAGAAGCTGACTGTAGAAGAAGCATGTGACAAAGGAGTGGTGGATAAGGAAGATAGAGAACGGTTGTTAGCAGCAGAATCAGCTGCGATTGGATACACTGATCGGAGCACAGGTAAGCCTCTGTCAGTCTTTGAAGCCATGAAGAAGGGAATTGTGGACAAGCAAACTGCACTAACTCTGCTTCAGGCTCAAGAATCTGTCGGAGGCATTCTAGACCCCGTGAACAGTGTTTTCTTACCCAAAGATACAGCAATAAAACGCAAACTCATTGATGAAGACCTGAAACGCTCTCTAAACCAGCAGCCCGAGTGTTACAAGGACCCAGACACTGAGAAGGGTGTTACCTATGAGGCATTGAAGAGAAGGTGCAGGACCGAACCTGACACAGGTCTGCTACTGCTTCCTATTTCTGAAAAGCAAGACCCAAACAGACTCATCTTTGATGGTATCCGCAAGCCAGTCACAGCACAGCAGTTGCTTGATTGTGAAGTATTAGACAAGCCCACATTGAACCAGCTATTGACAAAGGAGAAAACCATTGCAGATGTATCTACAGCCAAAAAAGTTAATCTTCAGGGTACTGGGGCTATAGCTGCTGTGATAGTTGGACATCAAGGCAAAATGTCTTTTGCAGAAGCCAAGAAACGAGGACTACTTCCAACAGATACTGCTAATAAGCTTTTAGAGGCCCAGGCAGCCACAGGCCACATCATTGATCCTAAAACCAATCAGAAGCTGACTGTAAAGGAAGCATGTGACAAAGGAGTGGTGGATAAGGAAGACAGAGAACGGTTATTAGCAGCAGAATCAGCTGCAATTGGATACACTGATCAGAGCACAGCTAAGCCTCTGTCAGTCTTTGAAGCCATGAAGAAGGGAATTGTGGACAAGAAAACTGCACTAACTCTGCTTCAGGCTCAAGAATCTGTCGGAGGCATTCTAGACCCCGTGAACAGTGTTTTCCAACCCAAAGATACGGCTATAAAACGCAAACTCATTGATGAAGACCTGAAACGCTCTCTAAACCAGCAGCCCGAGTGTTACAAGGACCCAGACACTGAGAAGGGTGTTACCTATGAGGCATTGAAGAAAAGGTGCAAGACCGAACCTGACACAGGTCTGCTACTGCTGCCTATTTCTGAAAAGCAAGACCCAAACAGACTCATATTTGATGGTATCCGCAAGCCAGTCACAGCACAGCAGTTGCTTGATTGCGAAGTATTAGACAAGCTCACATTGACCCAGCTATTGACAAAAAAGAAAAGTCTCTCAGAGGTATTTTCAGGCATACAAGTTAATCTTCAGGGTACTGGGGCCATAGCTGCTGTGATAGCTGGAGATCAAGGCAAAATGTCCTTTGCAGAAGCCAAGAGACATGGACTACTTCCAACAGATTGTGCTAATAAGCTTCTAGAGGCCCAGGCTGCCATAGGCCACATCATTGATCCTAAAACCAATCGGAGGCTGACTGTAGAGGAAGCATGTGACAAAGGAGTGGTGGATAAGGAAGACAAAGAACGGTTGTTGGCAGCAGAATCGGCTGCAATTGGCTACACTGATCGGAGCACAGGTAAGCCTCTGTCAGTCTTTGAAGCCATGAAAAAGGGAATTGTGGACAAGAAAACTGCACTAACTCTGCTTCAAGCTCAAGAATCTGCAGGAGGCTTTATAGACCCTGTAAGCAGTGTTTTCCTCCCCAAAGATACGGCACGAAAACACAACCTTCTTGATGAAGACCTCAACCGCGCTCTAAACCAGCAGCCCGAGTGTTACATTGACCCAGACACTGAGAAGGGTGTTACTTATCAATGTTTGAAGAGACGATGCAAAACAGAATCTGACACAGGCCTGTTACTGCTGCCTCTACTTCAAAAGGAAGACCCAACCAAACAAACCTTTGATGCTGTCCGTAAGACAGTCACAGAACAGCGATTGGTTGATCGCAGTGTATTAGGTGAGCCCACATTCAAACAGCAAGTGACAGGGGAGAAAACTGTCACAGTGGTGTCTTCAACTAAAACAGTTAGTCTTAAGGGTACTGGGGCCATAGCTACTGTGATATCTGGAACTCAAGGCAAAATGTCCTTTTCAGAAGCCAAGGAACGAGGTCTCCTTCCACCAGATAGCACTAATATTCAACCACAGGCCCATGCGGCTTCAGGCCACATTACTGATATTAGAACAGATCAGAGTCTGACTGTAAAGAGTGCACGCGATAAAGGGGTGGTGGCTCAGGAGGATAGAGAGAGGTTGTCATCAGCAGAATCTACTGCATTTGGCTACACTGATCAGAGCATGGCTAAGCTGCGATCCAACCTTCGCGATGAAGAGCTTAATCGTGCTCTAAAACAACATCCTGAGTATTACATGGACCCAGACACTGAGAGGAGTGTAACCTATGAGTCTTTGAAGAGCCGATGCAAGACCGAAACTGACACAAGCCTGTTACCGCTGCCTCTTCCTGAAAAGCAAGACCCAACCAAACAAACCTTTGATGCCGTCCGCAAGACAGTCACAGAACAGCGATTGGTTGATCGCAGTGTATTAGGTGAGCCCACATTCAAACAGCAAGTGACAGGGGAGAAAACTGTCACAGTGGTGTCTTCAACTAAAACAGTTAGTCTTAAGGGTACTGGGGCCATAGCTACTGTGATATCTGGAACTCAAGGCAAAATGTCCTTTTCAGAAGCCAAGGAACGAGGTCTCCTTCCACCAGACATGGACCCAGACACTGAGAAGGGTGTTGCCTATGAGTCTTTGAAAAGACGGTCCAAAACAGAGTCTCACACAGGCCTAATACTACTGCCTATTTCTGAACAGCAAGACCCAACTAAACTCACCTTTGATGGCATTCGTAAGACTGTCACAGCACAGCAGTTGCTGGATTGTGGTGTTCTGGACAAGAAAACATTTAACCTGCTGGTGGAAGGAAAGAAAACGGTTTTGGATGTCTCTGTGGACAAAAAATCATATCTGAAGGGGACAGGATCTATTGGGGGAATAGCTGCTGGACCTCTTGGACAAATGTCCTTTACAGAGGCTCGGAACGGGAAAATCATATCTTCTGACAGTGCTAACTTTTTACTGGATGCTCAGGCTGCCACAGGCCACATTATTGACCCCAGAACGGATCAAAAGCTAACTGTAGAGGAAGCATATGCTAAAGGAGTCATAGACCCTACTGATAGAGCGAGACTGTTAGCAATTGAGGCAGCTGTTATTGGGTATCGGGACCCAAATACATCTAAGCTTCTGACTGCAAGCCAGGCCATGAGAAAGGGATTAATTGACAAAGACACAGCTCTGCGAATTCTACAGGCTCAGGAGTCTGTTGGAGGCATTGTAGACCCTTTCTTGGGTGTGTTCCTACCCAAGGACATAGCTATGGATCGGAATCTTATAGATGAAGAATTGTACCGTGCCCTTAACTCATCCCCAGAGTGCTTTCTTGACCCAGACACACAAAAAGGAACTAGCTATGCCTCACTGAAGACAAAATGCAAGGCAAATCCCAGTACAGGCCTCTTGCTCCTCCCTGCACCAGAGAAGCCATTGACAGTCCAAGGTCTTAGAGGTAAAGTGTCCATCACAGACCTGGTAGATGCTAACCTTCTAGAACATTCAGATGTAGAAAGTCTAAGGGCGGGTAAATTGACCAGCCAGGATATTGAACAGCGCCTGCAATCCTATTTAAGGAGCTCAACTTGTATTGCAGGGGTCTATGATGAGACAAGCAATAGGGTTATGCCTATATATAAGGCCATGAAAGAAGAACTGTTACCTCCTGGCACCACACTGGAGCTCCTGGTGGCACAAGCTGCATCAGGCTTTGTGGTGGACCCTGTTAAGAATATTCACCTCACTGTCAAGGATGCCTGCAAAAGAGGACTGGTAGGACCAGAGTTTAAGGACAAGCTATTATCAGCTGAGAGGGCTGTGACTGGTTATAAACTGCCTGGCTCTGACAAAGTGATGTCCATCTTTGAGACCATGCAAAAAGGTCTGTTGGAGAGAGGCCATGGTATACGCTTGCTTGGGGCTCAGATTGCCAGTGGGGGCATAATTGATCCCATACACAGCCATCGTATCAACGTGAATGTAGCCTACAAGAGAGGCTACTTAAATACAGAGATGAACCAGATTCTAACTGATGAAGGGGATGACATGAAAGGCTTTTGTGATCCCAACACCAATGATAACCTAACTTACATGGAGCTCAAGCGACGCTGCATAACTGATGAGAACACAGGCCTTATCTTGTTGCCTATCTTGGACAAGAAAGACAAACAGAAGAACACCCTGAGAACGAGAAGGGTGGTTATTGTTGATCCAGATACTAACAGAGAGATGACAGTCCGGGAAGCATTTGAGAAGGACCTTATAGACCACGCAACCTATATGGAGTTGTCCATGCAGGAGTGTGCGTGGGAGGAGATCACCATCACTGCACCAGATGGGTCTGCCCGGTTAACGATTGTTGACAGGAACACTGGAAAACGGTATGACATCAGTGAGCTGCTTGAACAGGGTATGATTGATCAATCAATGTATGAGCAGTACACGTCCCACAGGATTACCCTCACTGAGTTTGCAGACATCATCACCAGAAAGGCCAAAAAAGGAACTTCATCATCATCATCAGCATCATCGTCATCATCATCACTTCTAAATGAAGGAAACGCGAGACTCACAGCCACATCTGCACAATATTCATCATTATCACCCACTTTCGCAACATCGACCACAACAAGAACCACAACAGTTACAGGGTCCAGTAGTAGTACCAGTAGTACTGTCCGCAAAGAGGTCTCAACCTCGGCAGACTCCCTGAAGCACCTATCCAGTGTTTCTATCACTCTAACCACCCCTGTTGATGCTATGGGTGAACAACAACCTGTAGGAGCAATCTTCGATACAGAAAATCTAGAGAAGATACCAATTTTGGAGGCTCGGAATCGTGGCATTATGGATTCTATCACTGCCCAAAGAATGCTTGAGGCCCAGGCATGTACTGGAGGCATTGTTGACCCCAGTAATGGCCACAGACATGAAATCCAGGAAGCCTGTCATTTGGGCCTGATAGATGATGAAATGGTCCCCATGCTCAAGTCAGCCCAAAAAGCCTATGTTGGCTTTGAGAATATGAAAATGAAGAGTAAGTTGTCTGCTGCGGAGGCTATGAGAGAAAATTGGCTGCCATATGAGGCAGGCCAGAGGTTTATGGAATACCAGTTTGTGACAGGGGGGCTTTATGACCCAGAACTGGGCTGTAGGAGAACTTTAGAAGATGCCCTCAACATTGGTTGGATAGATGGAAGAACAGCCCAAAAGCTTCAAGACGCAAAACGCCATTCAAAGACCCTAACATGCCCCAAGACCAAACTGAAGATCTCCTACAAGGAGGCACTGGATAATTGCTTATTGGAGGAGACAACTGGGGTACGAATGCTGCAGGCATCTACCATATCTTCTAGGGGTATCAGCAGCCCCTATAGTCGCTCTTCTGCCCCGGGATCAACCACAGGCTCTAGGGGTAGCTCACGACTGGGGTCCCGTAGGAGCAGTGTAGACCTAGGCTCTCCCAACTCCTCAGTATCCAAACAATATAGTAGCACCAGCTACAGCCTGACCTCTTCCTCTTCCAGATCTACTCAATAGGGAGTTAGAATTAAATACCATTATGTGTCTATACAATTATATTTCTTAACCTGGCTTCATTAATACATACATATATGATACATGATGCATACATACACAATGTGACCGCCTTAACCTAGACATACAGAAATAAATGTGTTGTATGTATAATGCTTGGTTAATGCATGGTTAATGTTTAGACATTTTTCCATGATAATTTACTCTTTAGCTGCAGTACTACTGTTAGTTTTAACTGGGTTTAGGGATATCTTGTTGTTTGCATATTCTTTTCATGGGTATTTCTCACAACCTTCACATTTTCCTTTCAATATTTGGGATTAGGTATAATCATGGATAACATATTTTTTTGTGAAAATCTGAAACTGATTTTTTTCTTAACTAAAGAATTTAAAGTGTTGCTGTTTCTGATATAGATTGATCGAAATGTAGCTCTATTAACTCTTTTAGTGTATTGCTTCTGATTTTGTAACTATTTTTCTATTACAAAATAAAGATCCATCTCTTTTGAATATTGGCTTAATTATTTTTATTAGTTTAGTTTAGCGGTTAGTAGTTAGCCTAATGAGTGTGATACATTTTTAATACATACAAGGTATGTATTCGATTTTATTCTCAGTTGATTTAACATTGAATCGAACCACACTCCTATCTGTAATTAGGTGTTAGATATACGTAATAGCATAGTCAAAATTGTATTCTTACTAGTCAGAATGGTAAATCAAGATATTCACAATTAAATTCTTATGAGTATAAATTGTATTTCAAGATATCTACAATTTGTACTAGTCAAAACTAAATTTAAGATATCTTTAGAGCCAAAGTATGTGGCTGTTTTAACATTTAATAGCTAGACTGAATATATATTGCAGAGCTGTAATTTTATTCTTCCTAGTCAAAAAGAGCATTTCAGATGTCCACAGTGACATTCTTCCTATCCACAATTTTCACTTCAGATATCCACAACGACATTCTTCCTAGGACAAACGACATAACCTTTGCCATTCATGTGTATTGAGCTTTACATTTCAGACAGCCACAGTTGCATTTTTGATATCCAGAATGAGCATTCTTGATATCTGCAATATAATTTTGACTAGGAGAAACTCTCCTAGATATTTCAGATATCTACAATCCAATTGTTACTAGTCACCATTTTAATTTCAGGTATCCAAAATTAAAAACCATTCCTGAAATCCATAATGTAATTTAGAATATCCAAAAACACATTGTGGCAAGTCAAAGTGTAATTATGAATATCCACAATTGAGATTATAAGTAATAAAAATGCAATTTCAGATATCTACAATTACAATTAGGAGTAAAAACAATGCAATTTCAGAGATCCACAAATGTATTGGGGTTGACGGTAATTTCATGCATTTCTGATTATCCAAAAACATTATAATAAATGCCACAATGGCTCACTTCAGTTATGACTAGTCACAATTAAATTGTAGATATCTGAAATGGGAGTTTTTCCTAGTAAGAATTCACAAAACATTTGTAGATATCTGCAATTGCATTGTTTGTAGTAATATAATCATTAATCATAATTCATACAATTCATGATTGAATTGTAGATATCGTCATTTGTTGTAGGAATAATGACTTAATGGAGGCTACTTAAGAACAAGTTTATACTAATCATTGCTCAGTCTAATAACATTATCACTGCCTTTTTATCCTCGCACCACAGCTGCCCTAGTTTTAAACAATTTCATGACATGACTTAGCATTTATTAATACGCAGTATAGTCGAATTAATCAGTTAAATTGCCAATTATCAATCATACTTGCTACAATTGTTGTATAGGCCTACTTTAGGCTTGGCCTACATCAATTGCATAATGCATAAAAAAAATAGCACGGTTATTTCCCCGGTGTAATTCTATTCGTAACTGTATGTTGTCAGCAGCATTTACTGGTCATGTCTGCATGTCAAATGTATGTATAATCTAACCCTGATGTACGCACATGTACCAGGCCAAGAACAAATTGATAAATACCACGTTTTGTCGAAAAACGGTGGTTTATGCACAGACTTCTTCGTACGCAACGTTGACAAACGAGACGCCTGGTGTTGCGTACACTAATCCACACCCCAGTCCAATCGGTGGCGGTAATGCGCCATAAAGCTGATCGGGTATCGCCACTGAAAAAAAGACGAAGAAGAAGAAGCTTCTTTCGGCAGTCTTTTATTTTGAAAAACAGCCGGAAGTCAGTGTACGCCGTATTTAGATGGAGTCAAGTGTGGAGTGTCCATGGTGTTCAGTGTTTTGAATCGTGTTCTCATATTTCTGTTAACTTGAAAATAGTCGGATGTGTTCCTCTTTGCTGTACTTCATATCGCAGCTGAGCAGGGGTGCGTGTTTGACAACATGTTGTCAGCTTGTCTAAAGAGCTCCTGGAGACTAAAGACACTTGCAGGCTGACGTCCTCAATCCAATTGTCTTCAATCGCCGACGAAAACACAACGCCTAACTGGAGATATTGTGATATATCACACCACGATAAGGTAGGCGCATTGTATAGCATGTACGATGTACCGATTGTAATCGGTACAATGTGATGTCGATTGCTTTATGAAAACCTTAGCCCTGACTTTGACGTATGACTGCTGTCAAACTACAGTCCTGTGTCAGGACTATAGCGATCCCATATTAAACTGTGAATTAAACCTGTCAGTAGTACAGCTTTCAATCTTTGCAATCTTGGAGATGTACAATGTATCTTATGAAACACTGAGCAAAGATGTTATGTCTGTGCTGTGCTGCCTTCTTGACCAAGTCACCCTTGCAAAAGAGATGTCATTAAACACTGACCTTTCTTAAGGGTCAGTGTTTAAGTGTTTAAGTCTATGCCCTGTACTCCGATGAAACCAAACATGTTGGTATTGTCCTTCGTTGTCCAGATATGGCGGACGACCCCCAGAGAAATTTCCGCTCTGCGTATTATGAGAAGGTGGGGTTTCGAGGAGTGGAGGAAAAAAAGTCGTTGGAGATTCTGCTGAAAGACAACCCTCTAGGTGCACATCAAATGTTTATGGATATAATATTGCCTGAAGCAAGCTTTTAACATGGTTACATAGATACTACCTGTTTCTAGTCCTTGGACACTCATAATTGTGTTACTGTCCAGTAACCGTTTCGTATAATGGTATACTTTTTGTTTTTGACAGATGTGGAGAAACTCAGCACTTTCAGCCAGAGGTTTCCCCTCCCAGCCATGTACAGGATCCATGTGTGGAAGGTTTTGCTGGGTAACTGGTGCAAACTCACTGTCTGCCACAGAGACTCATGTGTACTCATGCGAAGCACATACATCTTCAAACCATGTAACACCTCTCTGGTGGTGCAATATTACATCCACTTGGCAAACTCATTATTATTGTGTTGACAACCTATTATGATTAAGCCAATTTTAATTATGTGTTGTCTGTAGGTATCCTGCCACCGCACAGTGACTCGCATGCTTTGGTGGGAGGCTACAGAAAGGAGCAGTACGAGAATATTCTTGAGGCCTTGGACGCGATGAGATTCATCAACTCATCCACTCCCTCCACAGAGGTCTACCTGCGCATGTTTCAGCTGGAGAGCCAAGTTCTGCCGCGCCGGTCCGAGATCCCTCCAATGGTAGGAAAACCGAATGCACTGTTAAGATTAGAGTCGTACGTCAAGGCGTTTGTATACAATATGATAGAAATCCTCCACAATGTATTTAAAGAGCATTAATCATAATTTGCTGCTTGTAGTGTAGTGTGATGTGGGGAGTCTGTGAAGAGCCATGAATGGATTATTTCCATTGCACACTTGGTTCTCTATCGTTAGTGACCCCTTGGATGTAAAATAATGTAATTATATATATCATTTTATATTATATGAAGGATTATAAGGCTTTGGCCACAGGAACATATGCAGTACTTTAATAATTAAAGCTTAATGTTTATGTCGGACATAGTCTTTTTAAAAAGCACACTACTTTACAAAAAAGGGTTCATGTGTATTCTTGTTAAATTCACCATGGAAAAAATGATGGCAGTTAGACACAAATGTCACCACAAATTATTTGATTACTTGATTACATGATTACATGATTGCATGAATTGCATGCCTTAGAATTCTGTTGTTTACGATTATTGCACATACCTGTTTCAGGAGGAGGAAGACGAGGACTTCCTGTCTATTAGCCGAGCCATGGAGGGGATTGTCGTCGAGCCGATGGATTGCTATTGGCTAATAAAGTGCTTTTTCAACCAGTTCAACACCAAGTTTGGAGATTCGTTGCCCCATCTTGTAAGTACTAAATACAGCTGTGCTATATGAGATATTGCCAAGCTCCTCTCGTCAAGTGTGTGTTTCCTAAAAGTATATTGACTTTGTTGAAGATGATATTTAAATATAAATAAATAATTATTAAATAGTTACGCTACTTGGCTGTCTTGCTAGCGTTAGCGGCAAACTTCTCATATGTGTTTACCGCCGTGCAGCCCAAGAGTCTGGAGCACTACCTGAGCCAGGAGGAACCCCGGCTCCTGAACCATCTGAAGAGCACAGGGGCCCTGGCCCAGCTGCCCTACGGCCCCTGGTTCAACCGTTGCTTTGCGGGCACCTTGCCGGAGTCCAGCCTGCAAAGGTTAGCCTGCCTTCCACTGGGGAAGTAACGTCATATGGTAACTGTATATTAGGGCTGGCCAATAATGCACTATTGTCGTTTATTGTCTTTGAATGTTATTTTATCGTCGTTAAATGAACGTATCAACTTACCGGGATACCCAGTTTTCTAGTCTAAATAATGTACGATGAGAAGGTATTCAACTAAAACACTCAAAATGTGAGGTATTAAATGTCATATACTGCAATGTATTGACCCTCGGTGTAGAATGGTGTTTTGACGTCATACGCATATCATGATATTTAGCGATACTGTGTAAAATTACTTCCCTATGATTATAGTGATGATACGTTGTTCCTTATGGCCCAGCCCTGCTGTATATGATGGTAGTTACAGTGTTTTGTTTATTTTTTATGTCTCAGGGTATGGGACAAAGTCATCAGTGGTTCCTGTAAGATCCTGGTGTTTGTCGGTCTTGAGATTCTGCTGAGCTACAAGATCATCCTGATGGGCATGAGCCGGCCCGAGGCTGTGGTGAAATGTCTGTGCAACGTGAGTTCACAGGAACGCACCACTGTTGGATTGCTGCCACTTACATGACGCATAAATGCATTGTTGTTGCCTTGGCGTGACACGCAAGTGCACACGCACACGCACGCACACACACACGCACACACAAACAAAACAACAAACAAAAACACAAACACACACACTCTCACACACATTTTTATTTTGGTTTAATTCCAGATACCGCAAGAAAACACGGACGCCATCGTGACCAAAGCCATCGACCTGTGGCACAAGTACTGTGGCACGCCGATGCACTCTGTGTGAACCTGCAGGTGCCGAAGGACTGTAAACGCACCACTAGCAGGGACCCGCGGTCAGCTTTAACAAGGAGGGCTGGCACTCATCTAAGAACTCCTCATGGCTGCGCTGCGGGGAGGCGGTTAGCAGCGTTTTGATTCGTCGACGGCGGTCCATTGGGAGGACCGGTCTCCGAGACAAAAGTCGCCATGTTGGGAAATACCGTAAGGACACGTGAACAAAGAGCAGACATGGGATTCAGTGTTTGGTTTTTATGTTTCATTCTTTAAGAAACTGCATACATTATAGAAGACTCACAATAAATTAACAATCACATGCAGTTTTTTTTCCCCCACTATACAAAAAGGAAACTTTTTTTTTCTTTTCTTTAGAGATCACTTTGTTTTCTTTATGTACATATCTTAAAATTCTGACAATTATAACATTTGTCGAAACATTTAAAAAGTACAAGGGACAGTAAGGTCTCTGACCCCTTCTACGCACACACACACTCGCACACCCATTCGTACACAATCATGAGACCAGGTCAATTGAGCTGTAAGTGTACTGTAAACAACGTTTGAATTAAAAGGTGGCAGGTTCTTTCCTATTCATTAGTGCCAGGGTTGCACAATATTTGCATTCGATATCGCTCAGAAACCAGGCAAGAGATTATACTATAATATACCAAAGAAGAATGTCAAACTCTGTTTGTTCTGCTTTTTGGGACACAGACCTTGTCCGTCTGTCCATTTGTCCGTCTCAACTCTGTGTTGTAATTACCTCCAAACTACTGCCGTATTTCACAACTTATTAGAAAAAGTACAGGTTGAGTTCTCTCTACACTGTCAAGACTAACGATTAGCATCAACGGCTAAATAAAACGGCTATCGGTGCGTTCCTAATTGGTACCATCACCAGAATTGTCTTCCTGCGCAGACAAACTGACGTACAAAATAAAAGTCCCATTTGCTCTATCGTCATTCAAGGTTTCAGCAGATAACGCGATCAAATGCGAAAAAAGTCATTTGGCAATTGTTGAATCCCTGTAAACAATACTGTAGGCACAGTGACACAGTGGACTGCAGAGCTCCTAAACCCTTATTCTGGGATGCACTCAAGATGACACCCGCGCAGCTTTTCCGTGGAGCTTTGGTTTCAAACTGGTAGCGAAGCTGTCTGAAATGTTTGAGCTCTTGAACGCAGCCCACAGATAGGCAGAAAGACGAAATCTAAAATTATTGCTAATTGATATTGTGAATGGGTTAAAGAAATAAAAACGAAAACAACAGACCTGTAGTGGTGTTTGTGGAGGGCGGGGGGGATGGTACAGCTGCCTTAAGATCTATATAGTCGTGATGTTGTTCAAACGGGAGTCACAGACACAAGTAGTTTGAGAAGAAGTACAATTAGAATGTGCCAAAGGCAAATAGTGCCCATCGAGGGGTTTGGTCTAGAGAGGGAAGCAGAACGGTTCAATACAATGAAAGATAAGAAGAGAGTCTCGGCATTAGGAGCTCTAATTCCCTCCCACCCCAAATTGGCACAAATATTCTTTCTTTTTATTTGAATGTCTCAAGTCCAGCTTAGCAGAGTCCTGCTGAAAGAAAACGTTCAGCAAATTAACAATTGACACCCCACCTCTTCATCATCATCATCATCATCATCATCATCATATAAACAATGACTAGAATGAAAATCATTTGGGGGGGGAGGGGGGTTATATGTCAGTATATCGCTTTAATGTGTCTGTCACCCAACACAGGGAAGAGAGGGCTACTGTGGTCAGAACAGAGCCTGTCCTCCAGGGGATTGCAGCGGTCGACACCAGATAAGATGGTAGTAGTATTCCAGGGGCAGCAGTCCAGCCACTGTGGCATGTTACAGGAAAGTGTTTAGCCATGGGGGAGGGTTGGGGTTTATGGCCGATGAAACCTGCAGGAAAAGGTAGAGGATACACTTAAAGTGTCAGTAAAAACCCCCGTTTTCAGCACAACTTCACACCTCTGAGTTTCAAAAAAAATGTGACACACTGGATTCCATAGGAGCAAGTGCGAGGGGCCGTTGTCAAAACGTTGTCAAAACCCACGTCACACTCGCTTGAACCAGGGGGCGCAGCCAATAGAAAACTACCACTCTGGGAAAGCGTTTTTAGCTGGAACTAGTGGACACCTACCTGGTGAAGTGGCGGCTGGACTCGTGCACCTCCATCTCTGTGCTTTTGAATTCATTCAGCTCCTTCCTTATGGCGGCCTGAAGTCAGAGAACACACAAACAATGAAATACGACCCCCCAGCGTGAACTCGCGTGTGTGTGCGCCGTGCCGGGCGTCAAGGCACTGACCTTGTCCATCGCGGTCAGTCGTGTCCACGGCTTGT
>OMNS01085914.1:0-10764 GCA_900303225.1 Laemonema laureysi
TTGGTGATGTGTGATGTGTTTACCCGATGATGTTAGGAAACCTCTGTGTTTTTCAAATGGTTCCAAAATCGTGTACGACACCGAACGCGTATCTGCTATCTGTGTAGATGTTCACTGTTTTGTCCGTCACAAATTTACATGCTTGTATTAGGGCTACTAACTCTGCTGCTTGCGCAGAGTAGTTGTTTGGTAATTTGCCGCTATCTATGGTGCCGTGTGCTGATACTACTACATAACCGACTCTGTTCCCTCCCGTTGTGGCGTCATGCGACGCTGAACCATCTACGAACAGTTCCTCTTCTGCGTTAGGGATGGGCCGGTCCATGAGATCTACTCTGGGAGAACAGACAGTAGAGACAATAGCACAGCAATCATGTGGTTCTCCATCTTCTTCTGTGGGAAGCAAAGTAGCTGGGTTTAGAACAGTACATCTTTTCACAGTGATGTTTGGTGTTTCTAACAAGGTGTTATGATATCTTAACCATCTTCATGCTGATAATTTGGATGTTTTCTGCTCTAGAAGCATAGCTGCTACAGCGTGAGGAACTAACAGTGTTAAAGGGGCGTAACCAACTAGGTCACGACTTGCTATAACTGCTTTTTCTGCAGCTGCCACTGCCTTCATACAAAGTGGCAAACCAGCTGCAACTGGGTCTAGCCTACTAGAGAAATAGGCTATAGGCCGCTGTTTACCTCCATGCTCTTGTGTTAGTACAGATGTCATAAAGTCTCCTCTTACGTCTACCATTTGGACGAATGGCTTAGTTACCTATTTTCATGTCTGTGAATGCCAGTTGTCCTCTGCTGTCCATTCTAACTTACTGGAGGATGTCAGGCCTGTCCCGTGAGCGATTGCGCTCAGTGGGGCCTCCATGGTGCTATAGTCTGAAATGAACTGTCGGCAATACGATGTCATGCCTAGGAAACTAAGCATCTGTTTTACCGTGATTGGTTTCGGGACCTTCTGAATCACCTCCACATGAGCGGATGTGAGGGTCTTCTTGCCTGGTGTCAGGGAATGTCCTAGGAAAATTACCTATTTTTTGCACCATTGGAGTTTAGAGCGACTTTGGTTTGGTGTTTGGTGCTCGTGAATGCACTGCTGCGTTCACTGCCTTTAAATCATGTACAAATCGCCACTCGGTCAGATGTCCTTCCGCTCTGATTTTCTTAACTGGAAAAATAGGAGTTCTGACAGGAGAGTTACTACATTCCACAATTACTCCTGCTTCTAGGAGCGATTTGAACACAGGTCTAATACCTTCTAATGCTTCTTTTTTTTAGCGGATACTGATGAGCCTTTGGCCTATCATCTGATTTTGGTACCACTTGAATAGGCTCCATGCTTTTTATTAGTCCCACATCATATTTACCATTTGCCCACAATGAGTTTAGCCACATAACATATACATAGACACACTGGAATTTCTTCTGGTTCTGATGTATTTACCATTGTATAACCACCCATATCGAATTTGCTGTTTCCCTTTAGTGAAACACTTTGTTTCACCGGCACATTTGCTGTAGAGGTTTCTCTATACACAGTTTTACCCCTTACCCATGCTTTGTCTATCCCTTTCGTTCCCGTGGGGGCCCACCCTGTGGTCTCTACACAACTAAAAACCCAGGGGCCCAAATCCTGCCATCTGTCACCGGACGCTTTCGTCAGGGACACATGCGGAACCTGAGATGTCAAAGGGGAAATGAGAGTTAATGGTGTCATGGTAAAATCCAGTATGTCGAGGATTATGCATTGTGTGTATTTTAGTGGTTGTCAATTGCTTTACTACATCTGGGATAGTCATAGCCGCCGCACACCTGTAGTCATTCCAGTATATTTCACATGCCATCAACCTTTCTGATTTTACCGGCTGTTTGAACCACTCAGCTTCATATTCTAAGTCTGGCCCTTCAGATATGTGTGTGGTGCAATGTAGGTCACCGGGGTCCATAAATTGAGCCCTTTGAAATTGAAATTGAGAATTAGGTAAATGTATTTTGGTGAGGTTCTGTTGCATTTTAGCATAGTAAAAATATCAGCTTGAGCTCGAGTCACAATGAGCCCTTCTGGTGTTGATTCTATGTTGAGGCCGTATTTGCACATTAAATCTCGTCCTAACAGGTTAAAGGGTGCTACTTCTGAGAGCAGAAATTAATGTTTTAATGCGGACCCGTCTGGGTCCTCGCATCGGATGGGCACCGTATATTGCTCTCTTACTGCTGTGCCTGCTGCCGTCAAAGAGGGCATGAACCTACCACTGAGTTTGACATTCAGGTAATGTTTAGCCATTAACACAGAATTTGTTGCACCAGAGTCTACAAGAAATGGTAAAGGTTTATTGTTGATTATCAGATCAAGCATTGGTAATTGTTTCCACTGAGTTAACTCTGCATAATGGGCATAAGTACCTTCGTGTGGAACATATTTCTTTTCTAAATGTTGTATAGCCTTTGTGATGTTTGAATGTGTGTCTAGTGTGATACTTTCCTTACACTGTCGTTGGTCAGCTGGATTAGGGTTTGGACTCTCCACCACCCCCATCTCTGCCGCTCCAGCGGTTAGTCAGTCTTGGTTGTCCTGCCGGTCTCCACGGTAACCACCTCGGTAGTTGTTCTTCTTGGGTTCCGGACATTCCTGAGCCCAATGTCCCACCTTCCCACAGTTATGACATGGACTCACTCCTGGCATGTTGTTTCCTCTGGGCGCGCCACCCCTCCTGTAACCTCTTCTCTTCCTGGTGTTGTTGTTTCTGTTGTGGTTTGGGTTGGGTCCTGGTGGGGCCCACTTGCCCATGCTGAGGGCTGTGTCTTCACAGGCCCCCTGTTGTCTCTTGGTGCGCATCTTATCCTCGAAGTGGTCTGCATACTTGGACAGTTCATGTAGGCGGGCTTTCTTCCAACCAATCATATTGTCTTTTATGTATGCAGACGTCTTACCCTGCAGGCCCTGGAGGAAGTAGTTGGACAGATGTCCCTCCCACAGGCCCATCTCTTCTCATGCCATGGCGGCCATATCAGGTGGAGCCGCGATGCCGCAGTTGTCTGTGTAAACTTGGGTGAGGCGAGTGAGGAAATCGTAACACGATTCGTTTTGTTCTTGGCGAGTGTTACTTATCTTGTTCAGGTTGGACGTAGCTGGATATGCTTCCAACAGAGCAGCTTCAAATGCTGCCATCCGGGCCTGGTAGGCCGCGTTGTTCATGTGGGCATACTCGGCGTGTCGTAGACGAATTTCCGCGTCAGCCGCCGGGAAGATGTTTGGCATCTTCTCCATGGCTGTTGCACCTAGATGGAGAGGAAGCAAATGCCTCGCTTCCCCAATCGTTGGTCTCACCTCACAGACCATGTCCATCCACTCGGTAAAGAACCGGGCGCCTCCTTTTGTCCATGGGTTGCCCAGTCCTTCCATGCACTGGCGCATGTCTTTGATGTTCCATGCACGGTGGACCAGCATTGATCCTCCGTCTGCCCCGCTGGCCACTTCTACCATTGGACACAGGACACCATCGTCGTCCTCGTCACCGCTGCTGTCACTGGATGTGTCGCAGGGCATCTGGGTAGTTAGGGTTAGGGTGAATAGCGTTGCTTTTCATTATTATTATTTTTTTTACCTCTGGTCCTCTGATTGGGTTGTGACATGTATTCGGGAGGAGAATCGCAGGGCAGTTCTGGGTAGATAAGAGCTGTTGGGGCGGTCGCAGCTGTCGGGGGCGGTGCTTTTGCTGGAGGTTGATTTACAGGCACGGGAGCAGCTGGCTGTGCTGCCTGCAGGCGGAGGGGTGGTGTCTCGTCCAAATCCCTGTCAACCAACTTACAGAACTCGCATCATTATCTCTCTCCCTATCCTTTTCCTTGTCTTTCTGACTCCTGTCGCGCTTCAACGCTTCATCTTTCCATAACATCCCCTACGTACGGTTTTCTCTTTTTCACTGTTTGGTCTTGCATTGACCTCATTTTATTACCTAAAGCTGACAACTGTGCGACGCTAAGACTTCCCTTGGGCCAACCAAGGTGCTCCTAGTCCTGAACGGAACGGAGAACCCTCTGACCATGTTTACCAACCATATAATTACAGTTAACATTTTCAGGCACCGTTTTCTCATTTCTACTATGACTTTTTCCCATAGCTGCGGATAAACTATTTTTTATTTCTCATACGTGGTTCGCACACATCATTTATTGTTTTCCCAAATACGATTTCTTTGCAAAAATACACGACCCGATGTGTACGGAGTACTTGCACTACGTTGCCAGTGGACTTTAACCACAGCCGGTGTGTGAACTATGGTTCACGCACACAGTCACTCCCGAGTTCTTTGCACGATGCCGCCAGTGTTTTTTTTTTTTTTTATACCACGGCCGATGTGTGAACTATGGTTCATGCACTCGGACACTCACGAATCCTGTCGCATTAATACACATCCTCGACATGTATTTGTACATGTACTTGTACAACCTCGCCAATGGACTTTCACCACGCTCGGTATGTGGACTCAAACCACATACACAGTCACTCTTGTATAATGGCCTATTATACAATACAGTGGCACGCCAGCTCACTGCTCGGGTTATAGCAATAACCGTCCTAAAACAATCAATGATGCATCGATATACACGTTTTCCTCAATGTCAGTCTAATAAACGATCAACGTGGATTCTCACCGTGTATTCTGGGATCGTGCGTCTTCCAGAGGCCCTCTCGAGCCCTCTTCTTTCGTGAAGCCCGCAGGGATGATCAGTCAGTCAGCGCGTCCACTCGGAGGGCTCTCGGGAGAGCGACGATCCCACTTCTGACACCAAGTTTGTGGTGGGAATTCCTGCATACACGTTGATCTTAGTTCTGTTAAAACGACCTGTTTGTGAATAAAGTCATTTGCATGAAACGATTCAGAATTGCATTTAATTGAACACATAACATATACATAGACACACTGGTCAGAGCTCTGCCGGGAGTTCCGTCCACACGCCTCTAGTAGGATTGCAGAGGGAAGTCCACTGAGTACAATTTCACAGTCCATTTTATACCCTTGTTGTCACGCTTATCTCATGTGGGGGAATTCACCTCTGGGGCAGGCTGACCCTTAAGGTCGGGTAGGTCAGGATCGCATATAATTTATGGCAGAGCCGGAGACATCTTATCTCGCTCGGCCCCTCTTTGTCTGTACCCTGAGGTGGAGCACAGCTGCCCCATATAGATGTGACTGTGTGATAGTAAAAATAAGTTGTTAGTCTTTTCCAACCAGGTTAGTTAATTCAAACAGTTCGAACCCTGTGACATTTTAAACTCTCATTGTCACTTTTGAAACACCTTTGAAAATGTATTCGATCCATCCAAGATCCATTACATCTACACCTGTGTAGCGCTTGAGAACATGGCTGTTGAGAGTTCAGAAGTTACCTTGGTCAGCTGCACTCAAGCTGCTGCGTCACCTACTGCCAATGCAAACTCTGTCAAGGACTTGCTCAGGTCATTTGGGCTCAGTACCGTTGACATTGAGTCATGTGTCAGTGGACTGTCAGAGGAGGATGGTTGACCTTGTTTTGCAGTACGAGGATGTCTTTTCATGCCACCATCTTGATTGTGGGGACAAAGGACTTTGTACATCGCATACATCTGTCAGACGGCAGACCATTCAGGATCCCATACAGCAGAGTGCCCCCTGGCCAGTACCAAAAGCTACGCCAAGTGCTGAGTGAGATGGAGGAGAGGGAAATCCTCAGGAAATTGACCAGTGAATATGCATCACCGTTGGTGCTTGTGTGGAAGAAAAACAGAGACCTCTGCATCTGTACAGACTTTCGCTGGTTGAACAAAAGGACCCTGAAGGACGCTCACCCCCTTCCTCACCAGGCAGATTGTTTGGCAGCACTGGGAGGCAACTGCCTTTTCAGTACGATGGATTTGACCTCCGGCTTTTATAATATGCCACTCCACGAAGATGACAGGAAGTACTCTGCCTTTACCACTCCCATGGGCCTGTATGAGTATAACCGTCTGCCGCAGGGCCTCTGCAACAGCCCTGGAAGTTTCATGCGTATAATGATGAGCATTTTCGAGGACCAAAATTATCTGAGTCTGCTATGCTACTTGGATGATTTGTTGGTGTTTGCACCCGATGAGGAGACTGCATTGCTGCGCCTGGAGATGGTGTTTGAGAGGCTGCGTGGCTGTAACTTGAAGTTGGCCCCCAAAACGTATTTCTTCCTTTGGAGGTCTGTAATATTTCTTGGCCACATAATCGATGAAAATGGGGTTTCAACAGATCCCAGTAAGGTTTAGACCATCTCAAACATGAGACCATCTCAAGCTCCAGTCTCATGGAGCCTGATGGTGCGACCCCGTCCCAGAAGCGGATAAGATCCTTACCTGGTAAGGTAAGGATCAGAGTACCTGGTGCCCAGGTACTCTGTTATCGCCAAGCCACTCTTTGATTTGTTGAAGGGTGAAAGGAGAAAAGGCAAACAACATAAAAACAGACTATCAAGCAGGAAGTTGTGTACATCTGACTGGACACTGGAGTGAGAACAGGCTTTTAAAGACCTAAAAGCTTCACTGCTTCATAGTGTCGTCCTGGCCCATCCTGACTTTACCCGTCCCTTCATGCTGTCAACCGATGCATCCTTGGATGGCATAGGCGCTGTTCTGTCTCAACTTCAAGAGGGGGAAGCACGAGCCAGGCCCATTGCTTTCGCCAGCAAGTCTTTATCTCGGTCCCAAAAGAACTACCCAGCTCATCAGTTGGAGTTTCTGGCTTTAAAATGGTCAGTCTGCGACAAGTTCAGTCACTGGCTAAAAGGCCACAAATTCACGGTCTGGACAGACAATAACCCATTGACTCATATTCTCACAAAGCAAAAGCTAGACTGTTGTGAGCAATGCTGGGTAGCCAAGTTGGCGAGTTCCGATTTTGATATCAAGTATGTCCCTGGTCAGCAGAACGTTGTGGCTGATGCCCTGAGCAGAGTACAGTTAAGGACAGTGTTGGCCGCAGGCTGCTCGCTGAACCCTATGCAGGTCTACTGGACATATCATTGAGGACAAGGATATGTCCAGTACTTCCGTCCACAATGCATTCCGGTCATCTAGTGGTCGCAAGGGACCCTCCTTGGTGTCACAATGTCCAGTCTACATGCAGTCCACTTCGCATGCACGCCCAGTCTGTTGAAGTGGAGGATGTGTCTGCCATCCTCCAGTCGCACATTGAGTGGGATGCTGGTCCGAGGGCCCGTGCTGTTGAAGTGTTGTGGTACCTACCTCAGTTGGTTCCACCTGGACAGGATGCCTTGCCTGCATACACTGAAAAGGATCTCCGTGATAGGCAGTTGGAGGATAGGACTCTCTCGTGTTCTGTCGTATGTTGAGAGACGTCGGAGGCCTTCTAGGAGGGAAAGATTAAGAGAGTCTGTCTCTGTCACACGGTACTTAGAACACTGGGATAGGCTCACTGTGAGCAATGGTGTGCTGTACAGGGTTTCCAGGGACCAGCGCACCAAGGCAAAACATTTCCAATATGTTGTCCCTGACTCACTTAAGACTGAAGTTTTAAAGGGAGTTCACAACAAAGCTGGACATCAAGCTCAGTCCAGGAGCCTCAGCTTAACAAGACAGAGGTTTTTCTGGCCAAACCTCGACAGAGATGTGAGAGATTACGTCCGTCATTGTCAGCGATGCATCGTCGGCAAGACAGTCGAACCTGAGGGAAGGGCTCCATTGGAGAGCATAACATCAACCAGGCCACTGGAGCTGGTCTGTATTGACTTTTGGTCGGCCGAAGACTCCAGAAACAAATCTGTCGATTTCACAAGGATGGCTCAGGCTTTTCCATGTAAAGACCAGACGGCTAAGCAGGTGGCGAGGGTTCTTTGGGACTGGTACTTCTGTGTCTTTGGAGTCCCAGAAAGGATCCATAGTGACCAAGGTGCTAACTTTGAGAGCCAACTGATAGGTGAGCTTCTCCGGGTCTCAGGTATCCGGAAATTGCACACAACACCTTACCATCCAATGGGAAATGGTTGTGTGGAACGATTCTACCGGCCCTTGGGTGGCATGATCCGTACATTGTCCCCTGAAGAGAAAGCTGACTGGCTGCGACATTGCAGACTCTGTCATTCATGTATAACTGCACAGCGCATGAGATGACAGGATACCCCCCCTTTTACCTCATGTTTGGCCGGGTTCTGCGCCTACCTGTTGATGTCCTTTCGTACTGTCCTTCATGACTCTGCTGTGACGAGCTATGATAAGTATGGGGCATGTCTTATCAATGATCTGAAAGAAGCAATGGTGATCGCCCAGGATCATGCTGCAAAAGAGCAGAAAAGACATGCTCAGCTGTACAACAGGAAAGTGAAGGGAGCGAATGTTGGCATTGGCGACAGAGTGCTCTTGGCCAACAGGAAGGAAAGGCTCCTACAGGATCCGAGACACGGTCACTGGTCAGGAGAAGGTGGTTCATAGGAACCTGCTGATGCTGGTCAATTTCCTCCCTGTGGGAGACGTATGTGAAGCATCTGACCTGGCCTCATCTATGCCTGTTACAGAATCCTCAACTCCAGGAACTGATATGGGAGAGACGAGAGAGTTTGGGAGAGACAGTGGGATTCTTTGTGTGGCCAGTGTAAGGTGACAGACACTCTGTCTGTGGGAGGGGGACAGGGCCCCTTGGCTGATCCGGAACCTGTGGACTCTGAGAGGAGAACTATAGCGTGGATTACACAGTTGTCCGTACCAAGTCTGTCGGAGGCGGATGTCTCTGACATGGCAAACGAGACGTCTAACTCCCAGGATGTCTCAGTCTCATTTGGGAACATTGTGACAGATCAGTCCGAGGTCTGTGATTCTAGTCCTGTGACAGCTGTGGACGTTTCAGTACTTGTGCGACAGCCGGACCCTGCTCTTGACACCATGACACAGACAGACAATGTCTGTATTTGTCATTTTGTAGTGTTTTCTTTAGTGCATACTGCGTAAATTCGATAAAATTCTAATAATAATAATTATTATTTTTATTATAAATTACGTTGCACGTCGCACATCACCTCTTATGTACCTCCTACGCTTACACTTATGTGCCATTACACTCCTAGTCTTGCAAGTTACTTACTCTACTCATGTTAGCTTCAAATAAGGCGAGTACTTATTCTAGTTATGTTTCCCTAAATAAGGTAGGTCATGTTACCTCTTAGTCTTCTAGGATCTAGACTTTTCCATAACCTGTGTCTCCTCCTGTTATAGCAGACTAGCTTACCATAGAGTAAATGGGGTCTTTGTATGTACTCATGTTCTCTATGTGTGCATTGATTAATGCACCTCAATTAGGGCCTTACCTTTTGAAACTTGAGATGACTATGATTGTTGTTGTAGTCAGTGGAATGCTTTTACACTGGAGCTCATACATTGAATAGACTGCCCACAAGTAGCTTTCAATGGTAACACATTAAACATCGTGTTTGCTGCACATTACTGTTGGATTTAGAGACTTTGGAGTCTGATGGATTGATATTCATTTTAAAGTAAAAAAAAAAAATGTAGTATCACATACCAACCATAGACCTTAACATAACAAGTATCACATACCAGCCATAGACCCTAACATAACACGTATCACATACCAACCATAGACCCTAACATAACAAATATCACATACAGGGGCAGGCTGGCCATAGGGACGTTCGGGAGGATTCCCGAATTGCCGGTCTGTTCCAGGCCGAGTGAAATCCACTTGTGCCTGTCGTGCGATAGGATAAAAGGCCTCTCCAAACCAAGCTCCCGGGCTGAATTTCACCCCAGCCTGCCCCTGATCACATACCAACCATAGACCCTAACATAACAAGTGTCCTGCCAAGTATCCTAACACACCAAATATCCTACCATGTATCCTACCAAGGACCCTAACATGGTAACATGGTGTGTTTAGCTGGCAGTGGAACCAAACCAGCACCCTTCTGACACGATGCTGACACATCACCCAGAAACAATCTGTTCCTTTTAGAATGTTTAAAATAGAATAGTGTGCGTGTGTTTGTGCATGTGTGCGTACGTGCATGCATGTGCGTGCGTGTGTGTGTGTGTGTGTGTGTGTGTGTGTGTGTGCGTGCGTGCGTGCGTGCGTGCGTGCGTGCTTGTACGTGTGCATGCGTGTGTGTGTAGGACCATCTGTCCCAAAATCACTCCTGTGGCCTGGCGGGTCAGTTCTGGGTGTAGTGTTGCTCAGCCACCACTAGATGGTCTTAAACCTGCTAGTCACGAATCTCCTATTAATGCACTGAAAGTGGATAAAATATATTCATAAAATATCGGAAGTTAGAGTTATGTTGTGGTACTATGTTAGTACTGGTAATATGTCACTGGCCCTATGTCAGTACTGCAGTATTATGTTAGTAATGTGGTACTATATTAGTACTGGTACTATGTCACTATAGTACTGTAGTATTATGTTAGTAATGTGGTACTATATTAGCACTGGTACTGTGTCATTATAGTACTGTAGTATTGTTAGTAATATAGTACTAGTACTATGCCAGTACTGTAATATTATGTCAGTACTGTAGTACAATGTAAATTACTTTATGGATGAGAAAAAAAATAGAAGAGGGAGAGACTAGAAGGATATATGTTAGAGAGAGTGCTGTAAGAGAGTGCTCTATAGTAACGTTACTCATCTAGTCACTTTCTTCTCGGACGTAGAATTAATACCTCCTTATATACTGAGAGGAGAGAGAGAGAGAGAGAGAGAATTGGTGGTAAGGGGCGTGTTGTCTCGA
>OMNS01085921.1:0-25655 GCA_900303225.1 Laemonema laureysi
AAATTGTACAAGTGAAATGTCATATTTCAACCAACAGAACCACCATGTGTTCTGGAAAAGCTAGAATCCATGTCTGTTTTACCTGGGGCAAAGGTCAAGTTTAATGTCCTGATCTCCGGCACCCCACCTTTGACCATTAAATGGTTCAAAGACAAGAAGGAGATTTTATCTAGCTCTGACTGCTATGTGTTCAAAGACAACACCTCCACCTTGCTGGAGCTCTTCTTTGCTAAGACCTCAGACTCTGGAGATTATATCTGTGAGATCCAGAATGATGTTGGCTCCACGTCATGCCAAGCAGCACTCTTTGTCAAAGGTTATTAATGATATCTCATTTAATTTATTTTATCAGCCTCTTTAATTATGTCAGAAAAACAACTTTACTAACCATGGTGTATGTTTCAGAAGCTCCGGTGTTCCTTGATAAGCCTGAAAGCAGACTGGTAGTGAGGGCAGGAGTGAGTCAACGGTTAGAGTGCATGCTTGCTGGAACTCCAATGGTTTCAGTTCGCTGGTTCACAGACCAAGCTGAGATTCACCAGAGCATGAAGCACAAGACATCATTTGTCAATTCAGTGGCTATGTTAGAGATTGCTTCTGCTCATGTAAAAGACAGTGGAAGGTACTTCTGCGAAGCTAGCAATGAGGCCGGTATGCAGAGCTGTGCTGTTGAACTCATAGTAAAAGGTTGGTCTGCAACTAATTTGTTAATTTGTGTCAACAGATTTTTTTATATGATTTACGTTATGATTGAGTGGTTCAGCTAAACATACTTCCTCTTTTCAGAACCTCCTTCATTTGTGGAGGAGATCAAGCCTCTGCAGGTGGTCAAACGTTCGGCAGCAGAGTTTACCTGCAGGGTTGCAGGGTCTGCTCCGTTTAAGGCTGTGTGGCACAAAAATAATGAACCAATTACACCCAGCATGAAACACCTTATGGGTGATATCAACAATGTCCTGATTTTAAAAATCCAGGACTGTGAGTCCACAGATGAGGGGTCATATCAGTGTGTAGTAGTCAATGAGGTGGGCAGTTGCTCTGGCTCCACAGAGTTGACACTAAAAGGTTGGTTTAAGATGAAGGTTGTATTACAAACTGCCATCATAAAAAGTTATCTCTGTAATAATACAGCTTTTCTACATTAGACTCACCAAGATTTGTTAAGAAGATGGAGCATGTATCTGCTCCTGTGAAAGATGCTGCAGTCTTTCAGTGCACCATAAAGGGCTCCCCAACCCTTTCTGTACAATGGCAAAAAGATGACAGTTGGATCTTGGAAGATCCTAAGATAGAGAGGACATTTGAGAACAATGTGGCCATGCTCAGGATACCCACCTGTGAGGCCAGCCACAGTGGCAAATACACCTGCCAGGTGGCCAATGAGGCTGGGCAGGACAGGTGCTTTGCCATTCTAACAGTACAAGGTATAGCTTTGCTTCACATTGCAACATTTTAGGCTTGGCAGATGTAATACTAACTATTTGAACTCATACAGTTATGTTGGTTTTTATAGAACCACCTGAAATCCTAGAAATGCCAGAGGTGGTCAAAGTGACTCTGGGGGATCCAGTCAATCTGGAATGCAGGATAGCAGGAACACCTAAGATAGGAGCCAGATGGACCAAAGATGGCAGAGATGTGCTGTCCAGCAGACATTGTCAACCCCACTATGAGGACAACTTCAGTAAACTTAAGATTCACTCTTCTCAGTTGGGAGACGCAGGGGAATACATGTTTGAGGCGACAAACTCTGTTGGTTTTTGCAGGTGTAAGGTCAAGTTGCTTGTCGTAGGTCAGTAGTGTATTTGTTACATCGAACAGTACAAACATCTTAAGGTTCTGGAACCATTTTCCTTCCATTTCTAACCATTTGTTAATATGATTCTTCAAAATAGGAGTGGTAATTCCTCCATCATTTATTAAGAAATTAATCAACATTCAAGAGATCTGGGCATCACTTGTTACCTTTGAGTGTAAAGTGGCTGGCTCTCTGCCAATATCTGTTGAATGGAGAAAAGGAGGCAAAACAATCACTGCTAGCAACAAATACAAGCTGTGCCATGCAGACAATACCTTCTCATTGCAGCTGAGACTCAGTGAGAGCAATGACACAGGGGAATATTCCTGTAGGATAATGAACCAAGCAGGCAGCTGTGTATGCAGTGGGGTACTTACAGCTAAAGGTTAGAACTTTTTGAACTAGTTTGCTGTATTTATAATTCTCTGTTTAAATGTCAATCAGCTGTATCATATGTATTTTATGTGTGGATTTTAGTGCCACCCTACTTCATAGATAGACCTGAACCTCAGAATGTGCTTCGAAACTGTACTGTCCATCTGAGGAGTGCTTTTGAAGGAACTCCTCCTTTCACTGTTAAATGGTTCAAAGATGACAACGAACTCTTCGCCAGTCCATCATGTGTCATCACAATAAGTGAAGCCTCCTCTACAATACTCCTTCACTCTTTTGGAGCATCGCAAATTGGGGTCTATTCTTGTCAAGTTACCAACCAAGCAGGCACTGAGACATGTGCAGCAGAGTTGTTGGTGAAAGGTTGGACTACTCTTTTTTTTTTGTCCACCACCTCCTCTCAATTAACAATTTTTCTTGAATTAACGAATTATCTTTTTTCTTCATTCCACGGATCATGTCTTCCTCCACCTGACTTACCATGCTTCTTTTACAGCTTTAACCTGCAATATTTTCTTCACATCCTCCATTCACCCATTTGACAGTCTGGATTTCTTCTATAGTAACCTCGCCTTTTTTGACCTTGCAGAACCTCCTCAATTTTTGGTGAAACTACCTCCCACTACCTTTGTGAAGCAACGCGAGGGCCACCGCTTTGAGTGCAAGACGACCAGTGCACCCTCTTTAAAAATGTGCTGGTACAAAAATGACCAAATGCTAACCGAGGGAGACAACTATAAGATGGTATTTGCTGATTCTACGGCATACCTTCAGCTGCGTACCACAGGTTTTGAGGATAATGGAGTCTACACATGTGAAGCATACAATGATGCTGGCAATGCAAGCTGCAGCACTGTCCTCACAGTCCAAGGTCAGACCCTGAATGGAACTCTTGTCTTGTAACTCTGTTTCCTCCATGTGGGATTCTGCACAGAATTTAAGAAGCATGAAACTGGAAGAGTGACAATCCTTGCAGCCCCTATTCTAATCATGCATCTTATTCCTCCCTGTGTTCACATTTATTATTTGGAATTCCTTGAGCATGGAACACAGCACCATGTATATGATGATATCTCATTGTGTTGGAAAGCATGAATCTGTAAATCCCAACCACTGAGGGAATGACCTACACCTTGTGGCATGATATGAGCTACATTCTCTTCTCAGTAAAATACCTCCATCACGAATGATGCCGACGATATTGTCCGATATTATCCATGCATGGATTGTACACAAGCATGATCTTTTTTTCCCTGCGTGCAAACAAAGCTGCTTGACAGAGAACATTACTTTTGTTAACAACATGATTCTATTTTCTAGAGTCTCCATCTTTCATTAAAAAGCCAGACATACTGGAAGGCATCAAAGGAAAAGATGGTAGCTTGCACTGTGAGCTGTATGGAACTCCTCCTTTCCAGCTGAACTGGTACAAAGACAAGAGGCCCTTGAAGGAGAACCATAAATACCGCATGGTCAGTGAAGGAGCTTCGGCTACTCTTCACATCATGAGGCTAGACATGACAGATGCTGGTCTGTATGAATGCAGAGTATCAAACAATGTAGGAAGTGAAAGCTGCCGTACCACAGTTAGCTTGAGAGGTTTGTACTATTTCCAGCAATTACCAGCAGGGATTCTTAAAATAATACCAGAACCAAATTAAAATAATCTTCTCACGCCAACATATTTCCTCTATCCATTATCCAGAACCACCATCTTTTGTCCAGAAACTGGCAGAGCAGTCAGTAAGAGCTGGTCAGGAACTCACGCTGACAGCTAAAGTTAAAGGCTCTGAGCCCATCACCGTATCCTGGGTTCAGGACAAGGATCACATCCTCAGGGATGGTGACAACAGAAAAATCTGCTATTTTAACGGCGTGGCCACCCTCACAGTTGCAACAGCAGACCCCACCACATCTGGCAAATACACCTGTCAGCTGAGGAATGACTCTGGCCAGGCCGAGTGTGTCTCCCTGGTCACCGTTCTAGGTCTGAATTGCATTGGACTTCATTACAGTTTAGGTCAAGTATATTTATTCATAGGATTAAATTATCTTTATCTGTTCTTTAATAATTTCTAGAACCTGCTGCTATTGTGGATTTCCCTGAGACTTTGAATGTGAAGTCAGGAGACAGTGCAGCTCTTGAGGTGTCGGTATCTGGCTCAGCAGAGCTCAAGCCCAAGTGGTTCAAGGACAACCGAGAGCTGTCTACCAGCACAAAGTTTAAGATGTCTTTTTCAAAGAAAATAGTGGTTCTGAAGCTTCAATCTGCTGACAAGGCCGATGCAGGACTGTACAAGCTTGAGATCCAAAATAACATTGGAAAAGCATCGTGCAATATTAAACTCTCTGTCTCAGGTCGGTACTCATCACTTCTTCAGTTTAATTATCATCTGCTATGATTCCATGCTGATGACATGCCAGGAGTTCTTTGAAACCAACGTGTTTTTATAACAGATAAGCTGATTCCACCAACGTTCATAAGGAAGCTGAGAGAAACTCATCTAGTCGCTGGTCGACCAGGGGAGATGGAGTGTAAGGTCACTGGTTCAGCTCCTTTCACCACCTCCTGGTTCCACAATGGCCAGGAGATCAAGAGTGGCTCAAGCTATGATATTAGCCTCATTGATAACATGTGTAAAATCAAAGTCCCAACTGCCAAGTTGTCTGACTCTGGGAAATACACCTGCAAAGCTGCTAATGCTGCAGGAACCAGTGAAACTAGTGCTTCAATGACTGTCACAGGTTAGTAGTTTAGGTGCAGAATAAATCATCACGGCTCAAACATGTTTTAACCACCATGGGATCTTCTGCATACCAGAACAGTAAAATGTATTTTTCTATTTTTTTTCTTCAAATTAGAACATCCCTCTTTTCTGGAAACACCTGACATGATGCAAAGTCTTCCTGGAAAAAATGTCACGTTCACGGCCAGAGTGAAAGGCAGTGGGCTTCTAAGGGTGAGATGGTTCAGGGAAGCTAAAGAAATGCTCCATGGAAGGGGCTGTGATATTTCTCTGAAGGAGGGTGTAGCCACTCTGGTGCTGAACCATGTTGAGAAGAGCCATGCAGGGGAATATACCTGTCAGGCCATCAACGATGCCGGGAAGGAAAGCTGCTCATTCACCCTGTTTGTCAAAGGTTTGTTAGCGTCACAATTAACCTGAGAAAATCAATTCTTTTTTGTCAGCGCCTGCCTGTGATTGAGATAGTGTTGAAACTAATGCCAATGTTACTTTACCAGAACCAGTTAGGTTTGTCAAGAAGCTAAGGAACATTTCCTCTGAGAAAGGCAAGCCTCTGAGGCTTGAAGTCACATTTGTTGGCACCCCCCGGGTGGATGTGACCTGGAGGAAAGATGGTAACTTCATTTGGGCTTCGTACCAGTACAACGTCATAACAACAGACACCTCGTGTGTCCTTGAGGTCCTCAACAGCGACAAGATGGAGGCAGCTGGAACATACTCTTGTGAAGTTGACAATGGAGTTGGAAGTGAAAAATGTGAAGCAGAAATCTCTATTTTAGGTAAAACCTAACAATTCGGTCTTGGTCTACTCATAGTTTTAGCCTCATTCCAACATGATTAATCTGTACATTCACATTCATCATTAATTCATCATTCCTGCTAAAACTAACCACCTCATCTGTTACTGTAGAACGACCATACTTTGTTGAAGCATTGGAGCCTTTGGAATTAACTGCAGGTGATGCCCTCACCCTGAGCTGCCGTATTGCAGGAACACCTGACATCTCAGTAGCTTGGTTTAAAGCTGACGGAAAGCTACGGAAATCCAATACTTGCTTGATGGACTTTTCAAATGGTGTTGCCACTCTTGCATTGAGTAAGGCAACCAAGTTTGATCATGGTGAATTTATCTGTAAGGCTGAGAACCGCGTGGCATCTGCATCCTGCAGCTGCAAAGTAACTGTTAAAGGTGATGCTCAGATCTTCTACTTATTCATTCACTGCTTACTGCATGAATCATTCTATCATTCAACATTCTATCCAGTAGGAGACAGTAGGTGTGAATAGGTAAACCAGTCTAACCACTATGACCATTCCATACTGTAGTAGTCTCAGGGTTTAATGCTGACCAACGCTGCATTGCTCACTAATATCTAATGAACCTTGCTTCTCTCATCACTGCTTCTCTCAGAGCCTGTGCACTTCATCAAGAAGCTGGAGGACACTAGTTTCATAGTTGGTCAACCTCTGAAACTAGTGTGCACGTACACTGGAAGCCAGAGGGTCCACGTCACCTGGAAGAAAGATGACAAGTTGATCTGGGCATCATACCAGTATAATGTACTAACTACTGACTCCACCTGCTCTTTGGAGGTCCTCTACAGCGACCGGCCAGCAGCTGCAGGGAAATACTCTTGTGAAATTTCTAATGAAGTTGGAAGTGATGTCTGTCATGCTGATGTCAGTCTAGGTAAAGGCACAAACACTAACCTGCCAACAGCTTTCCATATCTCTGATAACCTCCTCAATAACTGTTTCCATTTTCTCAGATGGTGCATGACCCTCATAAGCCTGCTTACGGATAGTAACTCAAATAGTTTATTCAACACTGGAAACATGAAACAATCATTCCTGTAAATGGGAACTCCAACAGTTTAAATGTAATGTTTAAAACACAGATGATGATGATCAGATGGTCCTGTGCTTCCACTACTGTGGGGATATTGTGAGATACACTTCACTGCACATCTAAAATGGAACTGGAAGAGATCCTCGACGAGTTAACAGTGGTTGAGGTCACTGAAAACTGAGTGCCTCCAGGGTGGAGATTTTTTTAACTTTGTTTTCCGTGTATTAGTGTGCACCGGTGAAACTGAGCTTTTGGAAAACATTGACCTCATGACCTCTATTTGTACATGGCAATTAGAGGCAACCTAGTATTACTTAATCAATTACTGTGCATTGCAGAGGCATAAATATATATATACTGAGCCCAACACTTCTTCCACATCCCCATCCCTGATTCAATGTACACCTGGAATGAACTTTAGAAATGGCACCGCTCAAGAAGAAGCTCAATATGCTCCAAATGGTTCAACTTACCACCCCCTACTTGCCTGGCATGCTTATCAGAGCGCTTCCAATTGTTTTTGAGTTTGTTTCCCTATGGACATATTTTTGTAGAATGCATATGGTGTAGACGAGGAAGAATTTTGACAACAAATTAACATTTAATAATACCAGTAAACAGCCTCAGAAGGTATTGCTGGACTTGTCCTTGCATCTCCTGGTGAGACACTATATCAGTCTCTAACAGGACAAAGCCATTCCATACGTTCGTAGTCTCAGGGTTCAATGCTGACTAACTTCACATTGCTCATTAATGTCTAACTAACCTTGCTTCTCTCATCACTGCTTCTCTCAGAGCCTGTGCGCTTCATCAAGAAGCTGGAGGACACTAATTTCATAGTCGGTCAACCTCTGAAACTCGTGTGCACATACACTGGAAGCCAGAGGGTCCACGTCACCTGGAAGAAAAATGACAAGTTGATCTGGGCATCTTACCAGTACAATGTCCTAACTACTGACTCCACCTGCTCTCTGGAGGTCCTCTACAGCGACCGGCCAACAGCTGCAGGGAAATACTCTTGTGAAATTTTGAATGAAGCTGGAAGTGATATTTGTCACGCTCATATCAGTCTAGGTAAAGGCACAAGCACTAACCTGCCAACAGCTTTCCATTCCTCTGCTAACCTCAGCAACTATCCATTTCCTCAGATGGTGCATGATAACCTTCATAAGCCTGCTTACAGAGAGTACCTAAAATAGTCTCTTCAATACTGGAAACATGAAACATTCATTGCTGTAAATGGGTACTCCAACAGTTAGGGAATCTTTCCTTCAATGTAATGTTTAAAGCACAGATGATGATGATCAAAAGTTCCTGTCCTTCCACTATTAAGGCCATGTTGTGGAGATACACTTCACTGCACATCTAAAATGGAACTGGAAGAGAGTAGTTGTCTTAGGCCTAGTCCATACCTATCCCGGTATTTAAAAAAAAAAACAGTTTTCACTGTGTGTTGGCCTTTCATCCACACTAACACAGTGTTTGGGGTCACTGAAAACAGCTTTTCGAAAAGTGCCTCTAGGGTGAAGACTTTTTAAACTCTGTTTTCCGTGTATTAGTGTGGAGCGGTGAAACTGGGCTTTTGAAAAACATTGACCTCGTGACCTCTACTTGTGCATGGCAATTCAAGGCAACCTAGTGTTACTTAATCAGTACTACGCCTCGCAGAGTCATGTAGATATACTGAGCCCAATACTTCTTAGTCCACATCTCCATTCCTGATTCAATGTACACCTGCACTGAACTTTAGAAATGGCACCGCTCAAGAAGAAGCTCAATATGACACAAATGGTTCACCTTACTGCCCCCTACTGGCCTGGCATGCTTATCAGAGCACTTCCAATTGTTTTTGAGTTCTACATATTTTTGTGGAACACATATGGTGTAGACTGGAAGATTTTTGAAAACTGAAAGGAACAAATAAGCAGTTAAAAATACCTGTATACTTGTGGACTACGCCTCAGAATGTTTTGCTGGACTTGTCCTTACATCTCCTGTTGAGACAGTATAGCAGTCTCTGACAGGACAAAGCCATTCCATATTCTAGTAGTCTCTTGGTTTAATGTTGACTAACTTCACATTGCTCATTAATGTCTAACTAACCTTGCTTCTCTCATCACTGCTTCTCTCAGAGCCTGTGCGCTTCATCAAGAAGCTGGAGGACACTAATTTCATAGTCGGTCAACCTCTGAAACTAGTGTGCACATACACTGGAAGCCAGAGGGTCCACGTCACCTGGAAGAAAGATGACAAGTTGATCTGGGCGTCTTACCAGTACAATGTCCTAACTACTGACTCCACCTGCTCTCTGGAGGTCCTCTACAGCGACCGGCCAACAGCTGCAGGGAAATACTCTTGTGAAATTTCTAATGAAGCTGGAAGTGATATTTGTCACGCTCATATCAGTCTAGGTAAAGGCACAAGCACAAACCTGCCAGCAGCTTTCCATTCCTCTACTAACCTCATCAGTAACTATTCATTTCCTCAGATGGTGCATGATAACCTTCATAATCCTGCTTAGAAAGAATACAGAGAATAGTCTCTTAATACTGAATACTGGAAACATGAAACCATTATTACTGTAAACGGGAACTCCAACTGTCTTTACAAATGTTTACTTCAATGTAATGTCCAAAACACAGATGATGATGTTCAGAAGTTCATGTCCTTCCACTACTTTGAGGATGTTGTGGAGATACATTTCACTGCACATCAAAAATGGAACTGGTAGAGATCCGTGACTCATTTTTGTTGTTGATGCTAGGCTTGTTGGTACATCTTCTGGTGGGAAAAGGTTGGAGAAAGAATCAGGGCATACATCCTTTTTTTTGGGGTTGCCCCAGCAGGAAAATACTTTTGTATTACATTATTTTGCTGTATCTTTGACTGCTTTTTATTCACCAGGAGGTGATGGTCCGTTGACCCTGTGGTTAATATTCTGTCTTAAGCACTGTCATGATGTGGACTTAAAATATGAACCTTTCCTTCACTAACAGAACGTAAAGTTCCTCCAAACTTCACCAAGAAGCCTGCCGAGTCCATGGAGGACTCAGTGGGTAACGTGGTGAAGATGGAGGCTCGAGTGTCTGGCTCCCAGCCCCTCTCCATCTCCTGGTTTAAGGACGGTAGTCAGATCCACAGCTCTGACAAACATGACGTCAGCTTCAAGAACAACACAGCCCTTCTGTGCTTGAAAGACGCCTTGGTCTCTGACCATGGCCTGTATTCTTGTGAGGCGACAAACGAGGCTGGAAAAGTGTCCTTCCAGGTTTCCCTCACTATCTCAGGTGTGTACGTGTTTAAACTGAATACAGTAGGGTGAGGTCCTTTCATATCATCTTTATTTTATATAAAATATAATAACGACTTCCTCTCAGTCTTTCCTGTTGTAACCTTCTTTAGTGTGCTATTTTAACATTTGTTTTCATGATTGTATGAAACAACCAAACTTAACCAACGTGAAATTCTACACAAAGGGTTCCCTGACACTGTTATGCAGTTGTTGTAAAATAAACAAAAATCTTTCAGAGACTGGAAAGCCGCCTGTATTTGACGTCCCTCTCAAAGCGGAGACAGTGAAAGAGGGCGACAAGCTAAGCCTTACCTGCCACGTCTGTGGGACTCCTCCACTGAAGATCCAGTGGATGAAGGACAGGAAGGAGCTCAAATCCAGTGGGAACACCAGGATTACATTAGTGGATGGTACAGCAAGCCTGGAGATCAGCCAGGCATCCAAGGCTGAAGCAGGGGATTATCTCTGCAAGGCCAGCAATGCTGTTGGCAGTGAGTTCTGCAAGTCCAGGGTCACTGTGAAAGGTAAACCCATTGAATGTAGATTTGAGTAAGTAGTTCTTTGATAAAATGTTTAGAAGGGCCATGCATTTTATCTTTGGTCCAGCTCTTTTAACATGCACATGTGCAACACCATTTCCAGAAAATGTAAACTGCTTCTTTAAGGCTCTGGAAGGAGCCGTGTCTTGGATTGTACTTTGCTTTTATGTAGCAGAACAGGACTGACTGCATCTTGGCGAACATCGCTTAACTCTCTTTCTTGCTAACCTCCCTTTCCCTATAATATAATATAATATATATATATATATATATTATATAATAATATGATTAAATAAATTCATGACTGCTACACTGCTATCTGTACTGCGACAAACTAATGCATTTCAATCATTTGGCTTCAGTCTCATCAAATGATTTTATTTTATTTGAATATTATATACTTTTGCTTGCAGGTCATAGAATTTTACTTTCCATGAGGCCTAGTTATTGCTTCAGTGCATCTGTGCTTAGCTTGTTATCTGAATAACCTTCACTTAAGATTCCACTAATTCTACTGCAATTAACCTTTCAAAACTGTGCTTGTAGTAATACTATAGTAATACTGCTACTGCAGAAGGGTACATTTAGTAGTGCTATTAACCCTGCATTCATCTGTGAAAAATATCTACAGCTAATACTATCACAGGTTGTACACAGGTTGCCTAATAATAATGTAACTCGTATTACAGTGTAATCCTATTTGAATGGTTCTTCCACTGCTAGTATTGACTGATTGAAATGTTCCCCAGACAAAGGGACTAAGGCTTCCCCTGCCGAGGTTGCAGCAGCTGCAGGACCTTCTCCCATAAAGCGTCTGGACAATCTCTTCTTCTTCGAGGAGCCCAAGAGTGTCTCTGTCACAGAGAGTGTGTATTTTCTAATGTTTGTCAGAAGCAATCCTTTACACATTCCTAACAACAGTGTTTTTGTTTTAAGAAAGCCAATATCAATAAAGCTGATTTTGAGGTTTTGAGATTGTTTGTTGTCTGTGTTTTGTAGAGGGCACTGCTACCTTCATCGCCAAGGTTGGCGGTGATCCCATTCCCAATGTGAAATGGATGAAGGGGAAGTGGCGGCAGATCACCCCTGGTGGTCGTATCTCTGTGGAACACAAAGGGCAGGAGGCCAAGCTGGAGATCAGAGAAGTGACCAAGTCTGACTCTGGCCAGTACAGATGTGTTGCCTCCAACAAGCATGGGGAGATTGAATGCAGTGCAGACATGGAGGTCAACAAGAAGGAGGAGACGGAAGGAGTTGGGGACTTTAGGGCCAAGCTGAAGAAGTAGGTGTTCATAAAAACAGAGATATATGCAGACATATTTTATCAGGATTCATTACAGCCATGTACAGTGGATGACGGTGGAGGTGTGGAGACACCAATTGTCCTTAATCGTCACATCCTCTAGTGCTGTTGCTTCTCATGGTTGAGCAGGCTGGGTTTCTGCACTTACTGAAGTATAGCCTCATGGTCATGGTCTAGCCTCAGGTGCAGGCCCATCACGTGGACCTAACATGGGACAATATGAATGTGTGTTTTTGTCTCCATAGGACTCCATCAAAGCAGAAGAGTCCAAAGAAGGAGGGAGAGGTCGATATTGTGGAGCTACTGAGAGGTCACGACCCCAAAGATTATGAGAAGATTCTTCGCGACCATGAAATCTATGACTACCGTGCAATTCTTGAGGCTATCTCTTTCCTAAAGAAAGAGAAAGAGGATGAGACAGGAAAAGTGGTGCGTAATAAACTGAGATCATGAGTTTGTTTGACTTCAGGTGATGGCATAATGACCATCTCTTCAGACAAAACGAATACTTCAATATTGTAGTAATTTGTCCCTGGTTTGTTTTGATAATGAACTAAACTGAAGGAACAGAGCTGAATCTGACAAGTGTATTTCTTGTTCTACAGGAAGTGGAGCATGGTGGCCGAGTGGACGAGGAGGACATGGCTACACTCATCCAGCAGCTGGAGGGCCGTGTTGGTTCAGAGGTACAGGTGGTCACCTCACCAGTCTCATAGAAACATCAGATACCAGTCTCATCAGAGATACCAGTCTCATAGAATACCAGAGCTACCAGTCTCATAGAATATCAGAGATACCAGTTTTATAGAAACCAGGCTCTTCTGACTCTGAACTTCTCTAGTTACTGTGTGCGTTGGTTCAGGTTGATCGGATCGGTTGAAGCTTAACCCAACTTTCTGCTTCGTTACGAGCAACACCAATGTTTTTGTGCACTTACTGTCTTATATGTTTTTAGGATGGCTGGCATGTTTAAAGTGCTTATTTTAATAATTGTCCATGTATTCATCATTAAACCTGTGTTGGTTTGCAGCCTGTCTCTGTGATAACAGACATCAGTGACCAGACTGCTGCTGAGAAGCAGGTGGCCACCTTTGAGTGTCAGGTCACCATCAACTACCCTGAGATCTCTTTGTCCTGGTACAAGGGCACCCAGAAACTGGACAACAGTGACAAGTATGACATTAGTGTAGTGGGAGATCACCACTACCTCAGAATCAAGCAGTGTGGTGTGAAGGACCAGGGAGACTACCGCGTGGTGTGTGGCCCTCATATCTCCAACGCCAGACTCACCGTCACCGGTAAGACACCAAGCAGTAAAGTGTCCCGTAATGTGTGTCATGTTCATCACCTTCCACACAAGAGAAGAGCATACAACAGGTAGGGAGTACTTCCTTGGCTTTTGTTTCCCACAGCTGCTTCTCACAACCAGCGACCTCTACTGTTGACTTATCTGATTTACTTGTTTTATCTGTGTTTCTTTGTGTTTTGTAGACGTATGTTTTCTGTTATTTTTGTTGCCTTGTTGTCTCTCTGTCCGCATACCAAACAGTTAATATATAAAATCATCTTAATAGTCAGGTTTAATATAGTAGATACAACATTGTGAAATATGGTTAAGTACTCTATATTAACTTGAAATATCTGGTTTTAGTTGACCAAATTCACTGCACCAAACGCATCCGATTAAAGTGAATGAGTGGCATTCTGTCATCTTTGAATGCAAGTTGTCTTTTGATAATGCCACCGTCACTTGGTACAAGGACACATGGGAGCTTAAAGAAAGTCCAAAATATAACTTCAGGACCCAAGGCAGACACCACTTTATGACTAGCCGCATGTAAGTGCAGAAGATGAAGGTTTGTTAAGGAAGTTGAGTTAAATTAGTAATAGGGTTTGAGGTTAAAACATGATCTAAAATAATTTCCAAGCTTTAATTGCCCACAAACTATTCCCTCAAAAGTATCCTTACTCCTACTTCGGCCTGTACTCTGTTGTACTCAATTACTTCTTTAGGCGTGTACTCTGTAATACTCAGTTACTTCTTTAGGTGTGTACACTGTAATACTCTATTACTTCTTTAGGCGTGTACTCGTTGGTAGCAAGTGTGGACTCACTGGGAGAGGCGAAGAGCTCAGCAGAGCTCTACCTTTCAGGCAAAGGTCCGTATCTTCCAGCTGCTTCATATTTGTGCAGTCATATTAAATATGTAATTTTATTATCTGGCCATACAACTTTACACCTTATCCTTTTACAGAAATTGGTTTAGGACACATTCCCTATGGTGAGTAGATCTTATTTTGAAGTATTTTAAAGCAATCTTAAGACCTTATAGTAAATAAGAACATGGAAGCAAAGTCATTCAAAATGATATAATAGTTTGACATTATTTCTAATATATATCTACACTATATGGACAAAAGTATTGAGCCACCTACACATTACACCTACAGGAGCTTTTATGACATCCCATTCCAAATTCATAAGCATTAATATGAAGTTGGTCCCCCCTTTGCAGCTATAACAGCTTCCTCTCATCTGGGAAGGCTTTCTACAAGATTTTGGAGCGTGTCTGTGGGAATTTTGTTTCGTAATCTCCATTCTAGTTCATCCCAAAGGTGTTCAATGGGGTTGAGGTCAGGGCTCTGTGCAGACCAGTCAAGTTTTTCCACTCCAAACTCATCCAACCATGCCTTTACGGACCTTGCTTTGTGCACTGGGGCACAGTCATGCTGGAACAGAAAAAGTTGGAAGCATAGAATTGTCCAAAATGACTTGGTAAGATGAAGCATTAAGATTTCCCTTCACTGGAACTAAGGGGCCTAGGCCAACCCCAGAAAAACAACCGCATAGCCTTATCCCTCCTCCACCAAACTTTACAGTCGGCATAATGCAGTCAGGCAGGTAATATTCTCCTGGCATTCGCCAAACCCAGACTCGTCCATCAGACTGCCAGATAGAGAAGCATGATTTGTCACTCCACAGAACACGTTTCCACTTCTCCAGAGTCCAGTGGCGGTGTGCTTTACACCACTCCGCTTGGCATTGTGCTTGGTGATGTAAGGCTTGCATGCAGCTGCTCGGCCATGGAAACCCATGCCATGAAGCTCCCGGCGCACAGTTTTGGTGCTGATATTAATGCCAAAGCTGGTTTGGAACTCTGCAGTTATTGAGTCAGCAGAGTCTTTGCGACTTTTGAGCGCCTCAGCACTCGGCAACCCCGTTCTGTAACTTTAACTTTATGTGGTCTGCCACTTCGTGGCTGAGTTGCTGTGGTTCCTAAACGTTTCCACTTTGCAATATATTGATCGTGGAATATCTAAGAAATTTCACAAACTGACTTGCAACTTTGCAACGGTGGCATCCTATTACAGTACCACGTTCAGTGAGCTCTTTAGAACGACCCATTCTTTCAGAAATGTTTGTAAAGGCAGACTGCATGCCTAGGTGCTTGATTTTGTACACCTGTGGCAATGGGACTGAATGAAACACCTGAATTCAGTGATTAAGAGGAGTGACCCAATACTATTGTCCATATATATGTCTATAACTGTAACTGTTAACAGTTACAGTTTAATTAATTACAAAATAGTTCATGGAGTGTGTCTCAAAGCATGTATGTGAAGTTTAAATAAACAACAACAACAAATATAAATATAAGGATTTTATCAAAATCTTTTGGTACTAAAGTTTCATGTATGGATACATCTGTAGATTTCCCAGACACACCAATTCAAGTACCAGAAGCACCATCTCAGGTTGCTTACATAGGTAAGACTAAAAAATAGTAATAACATTTATTTTGTCTCTAACTGAAACTTTTTCACAAGTTCACAAATGTTTCACGTTTCTACCAAAATATTAATCTGAGTTCTATTACTACAAAGATATAACTGAAGTAAAAGGTACAAACCCTTTATTCTGTATCATCTATAATCATTATTCTAATAATCTAATATTCCTTGGATTCTTGCCTATTAATATAGTTTATTTAAAACTTGTATTGTCATCATCATCATCTTCCTCACCCTCTCCATCCTTAAACCTTAATCCGAAATCATAAATCGAATCTAAACTCATAACTTCAACTCGTCAAATGTATTGAAAGTGAACGTACCCCCTTGAGTCCAGTCCAGTTGTCCTCTAACACCGTAGCTTATGAGAGCTGGAGCACTGAGGAAGAAATCACTTCTCTTCAGTACCAGTGGTATTCCTCGGGTACCACAGGGTTGGAACTCTTGTTTTCTCATCCTCATCCTTTCATTCTAAACCCTGTCTATGTCTTCAACCTGCTGCCTGTGTGTTAGTCTGTCTGTGATCACTTTGTGTTTGTTCTTCAGCCACTCTTCATGAATATAATTTGTCTGATGTATATTCTCAGTCCTCATTGTTTGTTTATGGATGTCATTTGTCTGATATTGCCGCTCTTCATTTGTTGTTCATTTATATAATTTCACTGATATATATTGTCATTTCTCATGAGTTATATATACCATTATCTGATATTGTCTGATATGATATATGGGTGTTTCCGAAGGCCTATAGTTTTAGGTCCTAAGCAGTGGATATTCTATATGTGGGTGTTTCCTAAGCCCTATAAGTCCTAAGCAGTGGAGATGTGGATGTTTTCTAAGATCACTTTCTTCCCTCAGCAGAAGAGAGGAAACCAGTTGAAGAAAGTGTTGAGAGGACACAAGTCCAAGCGAGGATTCCCCAAGGTACAGCTCTGCAAGCTATCCATGCTAGCATAGTGAGCTTAACAACCTGACAGTAATGCTTCTCGGCTTGTTTCCATGTGAAACTGCAGGTGTCCTACTGTAGGACGTGCAGTAGTGCTTTCTGTTAGTGGCTTGTGGCCCACATGTGTGCTAATGTGTTTGTCATCCATGTCTAAATCTTACCTACTGTTTGGCCCACTGTTTCAAACAAAGGCTTCTTTGTTCTCTTCAATGCTTTTAAATCTGCTTGACGGCAACTCTTTGAGCTCTTTTTAACCCAGACTCACTTTAACCAAATGTTAGCTAGAAACTAACGGTGAAACTATTTTTAAAGTTCCTGAAGCTGACCACAGACCAGAGGAGAAAGTCCCTATAGCGCCGCCTCCTGCCCCTGTAGCCCCGCCCCCTGTCCAAGGTATTCATGTGCACTTTTCTGTTATTGTACTGTTCTGAGTCTGTCTGGTGCGTTATGTGGTTAGATGTCTTCTGCCATGCTGTTTGTTTAATAGTTTCTTCCGATATTTCTTCCATTCTTTTTCCATTTTCATGTTTAAGTCTAAATTCAGTGTTGTGATATGTGTCAGTGCCTGTTGAGAAGTTGACCTCGTTGAAAATGTTTTTAAGTAACTGAAACCAAGAAGCCTGAGCACCAAGTGAGCCCTGTTCCTCCACCCAGGGAAGAGGAACCTGCAGTCACAGAAGGTAACGACAGATTTCACTCATGGTATATTTCTTATTCTGAGGATACATTCATTACCCAACACACTCTTCAATATCACAGTCTGAGACTTTCAAGTAAGAAAGAAGTGAAATTCAAGTTATATATAACACTTTCATATTATTTTTTGCATGCAAACGTTTCTTTCGTTTTACCAATCTCTTACAAACTCTTTACATTACATCTTGTAATGTTTCTGTCTTCTGTCATGAATGTTGTCTTTGTCTAAAGTGAATCACTGTTGTACTGTTAAATAACAATGCCTGTGAAATAACTCACTGGAGTGCATTGGATTCTTTCTTCTGGCTTTCTTTCTTTCACTCTGTTACTAATGTATTGTCTGTTGACAGAACATCACATTTCTGTCTGTCCGCTGGAAGAACTTCCAACATTCCCTGAACCAGAAGTAGTTAGAAAACCACAATACTCCCAAACACTCCCTGAACCTCAGGGAGTCTCAGCTAGTCCAGAACCCCCGAAGACCAAACAGACACCCCAGGAGACACCTGAAGCCCATGAACCTACAGGTATGTGTTGCTAGAACATGAAACACTGTTCTGTCTTCCTGTTTCTTCACTCACTCTATGTATGTGTGTGTGTTATGTGTGTGACAAATATTGTGGAGGTAACACTTGCACAATAAATCTTTCTTTAAAAACTGCAGTTCCTCTTCAAACATTGTTAAAGCAGAGAACCCTTACTTTGAGTTGTTTGTTTGAGTAACAAATACTAATATCTTCATTTTAAGTGTTGTCATATGATGTCATAGTAAATCTACGAGCATGAATTGTCCTGTGACATCCTTACCATCCTTATGTTGAAAAGAAGCATTTAAACCAAAGCGATAAACATTCAAACCTGTTGTTGGATGCTTTCCTAAGTGCCAGATGTTCCTGTTGTGAAATCCCCTGTAGTTCAGCCAACTGCCAGCAAGGTTACCACTCCCAAGGCTCCACCCATTACCACCAAAGGTACTGCAGAGTTAATCTTACCTTCTTCATTCCATCTTTTTGTGTTTTGTAATGTACTCATTGTTTTCTATATGTACAGTATGTCCTGATATTGTTTTCTATATGTACAGTATGTCGTTTTGTCATTATATTTGCCTAATGCCAAGCACTCATGAGAGTGTGATTTCCTACTTCAACAGTGACATGTGTCAAATGTGTCAGTAATACATTAGTATTAAATGTGTGTTAAATGTTTCCTAAAGACCCAGCAGTACTAAAGGAACCTGTTGTTCAAACAATCACTCCTAAAGTTACCACATCAACAGAAAATATTCCTTCTGAAGGTATTTAAGTCTGTTTAGTCTATCTTATTTCCTTAATAAATGTTTACACTGTCTCAGTCTGTAGGTTAAACTACATGTTTAATGTTGAATGTATTTGATGTAGTTGTTCCCAGCCCAGAGGAACCACTGGCTGATCGAACTGCCCCTAAGGTTACTCTGCCCAAGAAAGTCATTACCCTACCTAAAGGTACTGCAAAGATACTGTGATACCTCCCCTTCTTGTCTTGTTCTGTGTTCTCTTCGAGAGGAGGTGTTTGCTTCTTCTGCTTGCGTTTAATGTGCCGTTCTTTTGACATAGCACTCGTTAGAGTGTGTCTTTCATAAAAGCAACATCATATTCATAAACTATTATTATTTCTTAAGCCTCAGAACCCAGAAAACAACATGATCCACAACCTCCAAGAAAACCACACCAACCCCAACCAGAAGCTGTAAAGCCAGGACCTGCTGCTGGGCAGGCCAGACCAGAACCTGCTCATATTGTTCAAGTTCTAGAGCCACTGGCAAAGAAGCCACAGCAAGCCAAGCTGGAGATAGCAGCACATGTTTCAGAAGCAGCCAAGCCAGTTCCCAGAGAGGAACTAAGCAGCGTTCCTCAGCCAACAGAGCTGGCCCAAGAAGCTTCTACATTAATTCCAGGAGGCTCAGAGGCAGTCACAGAAGTATCCAAGAAGGTTACAGAAACACTGAAACCAACAGCAATGGAACCAAAGCCACTCCACAAAGCTCCTGATGCTTCAAAACCTCAAGAAGGTAAATATATGAGTTGAAATTTGATTCATATTGACTCATATCCTCTTATGTTCTTAATCTTTCATCTTCATACCTTCATATTTTGCAAATTCTTGCAATATTGTGTCTGTCTGTGTTTGCATTGTAATGTATATTTACTGTTTACTTTGCTGTGTCGTGGATTAAAACAGTAAAACAGAAGGAATTACCACAGGATAAACCTGCAGTAGCTAAACCACAGCCGGAGAAGAGAACGCCCAGCAAAGGTATGCTTTGAACCAAATACCTTGCCACAAGAAGTTCTAATTATCTATTGCTTCTAGCTTACCATAAACTTGAAATGTGTGTTTTGTTTATTGTTTTGCGTCTTCCTCTTTGTCACCACTCTATGGTGTTTTAAATCTTGGTTGTATCTTAAGATGCTCACCTTCTGATGAAGACTGAGCAGGAAGCAGGAATAACAGCTGAACAGAGGAAGAGCCTGTCTACTGAAGAGAGGAAGACATTTTCTCTGGAGATGAGCTCCAGTGAGCTGATAAGTCTGACAGAATTCAGATCCATTTCAGAGGAAGTAGGGTCATCCGATCACAGTGAGGAACCAGTGAGAAGAGAGATGAGAAAAGAAACGGTGGCATTAAGAGATGAGGTTAGCACACAGTACAGGGAAATACTTACAACATACAGCATTCAAAGTACCCTGGCCAAACCAAAGGAAGAACTATATGAAGACATCAGACCTCCTGCCAAAGACGTTGAAGGTCTATCTCATAAGTCTGTGAGTCCTCCTCAAATCAAGAAGGGTCTAGCAACACCTTGTCTCTATAGCCATTCTCCAACACCTAGTCCACCTTGTCAGTCTCCAACATCTAGTCCACCTCGTCACTGTCCAACACCTAGTCCACCTAGTCAGTCTCCAACACCTAGTCCACCTAGCCAGTCTCCAACATCTAGTCCACCTAGCCAGTCTCTAACACCTAGTCCACCTAGCCGGTCTCCAACACCTAGTCAACCTAGCCAGTCTCCAACACCTAGTCTACCTCGCCAGTCTCAAACACCTAGTCCACCTAGCCAGTCTCAAACAGCTAGTCCACCTAGCCAGTCTCCAACACATAGTCCATCTAGCCAGTCCCTACCCAAGAGAGAAGTACTGATACCTGAGACAACAGCAGAACACACAGTTCCAATAACATCAGGTAGAGAGGGCATCTCCTGTGAGAAGTCTTTTCCACAGGAAAAAGAAGTTGATCAACTACATGTCTCCACACCAACTGAAGGAACCATTACTTCTCTCCCAGTGGAAGATTTGATCCTATTCAGAAAACATTCTACCCATGATACTATAGCCGTTAAGATAGCACAAACAACTAAGATGGTCCTTCAAACTAAATGTGCTTCTGTTGATGAACAAGCTCTCAAGAAGCCAATGTCAAATAAAGATAAAGCTCATCCAAACAAAAGTTTTTCTACAATGAAGACAGAGCCTTCTCCTTCAGAGATATTGTTAGATTCTCCACAGGTACCAGTTCCACCTGCCTTGGCCAAGATATCTCCAGACAAGGTTCCACCCTTCAACAAAACCAGTGTTGAACTGCCTTTTGATGAACAAACTAGTGGCATGAAGAACATTGCTACTATGAGAGTAGCATCAGTAGCAGCAGTTTCCTTGGAGAGAGTTGAACATGTTATAGACCTCTATCTTGCAGGAGAACACACCCCACCAGAGGAAGTTGTACTACAAACAAAAGAGGCCAACAATGTTGCTGAACCCTCCAAAACATCTGTACCATCAGAAGATATCCCAGCTGCGCTGCAGACTAGCCCTCAACACAGAGTCGCTGTAACCAAAGTGTCTCCCCCTAAACAAGTTCTATCACAGAAAAACAAAGAACACCATTCTCCTCCATCCAGAGAAATGCAGTCAGACAGCCAGAAAACAAAGCAATTGAAGAACATTGAAGAGCCAATCCCAGTGAAAGGTATTCTGTGATCAATTCACATTCTTATGATCGCCTTTAGATCAACCCCTCTTACACATTTCATGTAGAGATGTTATTTTACATCGCACTCTTGCCATACTTGTGTTTTACTTACATGTGTCTCTAGACACAATATTATCAAAAAGGTGCATTAATAAAACTAATCTTGGTGTTGAACTCTTCTGTATGCCTGGTGAACACTATGAACATTGAACTTTACCTGAATAGCACTCTCTCATGTTTATTCAATGTATTCATGTTATGTCTTATTGGGTCTTATCTCATGTTATCACAAGGATTTCAAAGTCCTCAGGGAACCACTTATATTGTTCCCATTTCTTCTTTATGATGGTCACAATCTTGCAAGGTGTTTTTCTATTGTGTCGTAATGTGTGTTTATTACTTGTGTATTTGGTCAAAAAACTTGTTGGTTTCTTGGTCTTGATATCATACCTTATATTCCCAAGTACCTCCTCAAGAAGAGAAGAAACCATCAGTACCAGCAGCAAAGCCTGCTCCTCCTCCTCCTGCTTCTTCAGTCACAGTGGATGCTCCTCCAGGTAGTTTGTTTGGTTGTTTATGTTTGATGTTTTGTATGTCAGTCTATCTGTTGTATCAGTGTATACATGTCGCTCCAGTCTTTAAAGCTTGTGATACATGGTCAGGCATGTGACTGAGTTGGCTTTCTTGTAGCTAAAGTCACTCCCGTGGAGAAGATGGAGGCTACACCGGTGGAGAAGAAAAGTCCCCCACCTGTAACCATGGAGACCTCTCCTCCTGAAGGTACCATCTCTTACACCTTTCTGTTCTTCCGTCTGTCGCTCAGCTTGAGCACCTCTTTCATTTCTCTTTGTGTATTTTCACATGTACACAATATTATAATACTTATAATACACATTTAAAGTGAAGTAAAATGCAATGTAATTCTTTAAGAATGAGTTTCCCAACTTTCAACCCTATCTAATATGCTTGTCTATGCCCCTCTTCCTTTGTTTGTGCTGTTGTTTGTACTCATGTTTCCAATTCTCAAATTCTTGTAGACAAGGGGCCTGTTACAGCACCAGGACCAACTAAAGGTATAGATTCTTTTTAAGCCTATTTACTTGCCTAATTCATATATTGTGTAGTTTTGTATGATTTTCTATATTCCATTTAAATGTTCATTTGTGTTGTTGCAAATGTGTTGTTGGTTATGAATTTATGTTATGTATGTAATGTAAATGTGTGTACAATTCAGTAGCATAACATATTTACCACCTTAAACACAGTTCTATGTAGTAAACCAAAGGATAAGATTCCTGTTAAGGAGGCAAAATCATCTGACTCACCGAAGTTAAAGAAAAAAGTCCCCCATTTGCCCAAAGAGAAGGATCCTGAGCCTGAAATGATCAAACTAAAGAAGATTCCCATTAAAGCAGCAAAATCTGAGAAAGAGGTCATCACTCAGCAGGCAGAAGTTAGCAGGCATTACGACGTCGAGCTCACAGTCCACGAACTTCATGACAGAGATGACCGCGAGCTCATCACGCTAGGCAGAACCTGGCGCATTTTCACGGCAGAGGAAGAGACTACTCAGCTAGGGTATTTAGAGGAGGCTGAAAGAGTCCAAGTTCCACAACAAATGGACAAAATTGCCCGTACCTCAACCCCAAAAGCAGAGAAAGATGAGGTTCCTGAAGAAGTGAGTTTAGACAAGAAAAAAATACATAAGTTACCAAAAGAAGACAAAGACCAAGAATCCATTAAATTAAAACCTTTTGAAAAATCTTTGAAACAGGATGGCCAACCGCAGACAATCAAGTTGAAAAAGGTGTCAAGTAAACCCCAGGAACCTGACAAGAAAAGGCTAACGTCTAAGGTTGAGGTAACCAGGCATCATGACTCAGAACCCATAGCTCATGCACGTAATCATAGAGATGATCATGCGATGAAAGAGAAAGTGGAAGAAGTATTTTCAGCAGAAGACAAAGGGTCTGAACGGGGCCATTCTGAGGCACCTGAACCATCTGAAGCAGAAGAGGAGAACAACAGATGGACAAGAACCCCTAAAGCCTTGGAGGAGGAAGAGCCTCAACCTGATCTTGCTAAAAAGAAAATTAAAAAGTTGCCAAAAGATGAAGAGGAGCAAGAAATGGTTGAACTGAAACAATTTAAAAAGCCTGTGAAACCAGAGGCAACCGAGCCCCCCAAAGCTACCAAAGAAAGTGATCCAAGGAAAGATAGTGAATTCAGGTCACGGAGGAAAGCTGAGACTGTCCAAAGGGATGAACCCAGTACTGCTGTTAGGAAACCAGGAGATGAACCACCACCTCCAACCAAAACTGCCAGGACTCCTGATGAGCCCAGTGCTGCTGTTAGGAAACCAAAAGATGAACCACCAGCACCACCACCTTCAACCAAGACCAGCAGGACTCCTGATACTGGGGTAGATCAGGGGGTGATCATGTCTAAGAAGCTGCTTGATAGAACTCCTAAAGCAGGAGAACAAGATGATGACAAGCCTGCAACCAAAGTTAAAGTTACACCAGATAAAGAAAAGGAGCAGGTTGCATTCAAACAATTAACCAAGATCCCAAAGGATGACGAAAAACAAGCAACACCTCAAGTACCCGATAAGAAGCATTTGGCTGATAAAGTACCAAGTAGCCAAACCAAAGAGAGAAAGAAAGAGCCCAATGAACAACAGCTCAGGGATAGTCCAGTCATTAGTGAAAAAGAGAAGGCAGCCAAGTACATCAAACAGCCCAGTCCTCCTGGGACAGAACACCCAGCCACCGAAGAACAGCCCCTGCAGAAAGCAGCTGGAGAAACTGGAGAAGGAATACCACAAAAGCTTGCAGCAGCTACAAAGAAAGGTTTAGAAATGAAAAAGACTCCATCACTAACAGCGGTTAAAGAAAAGCCAAAAGAGGAGGGAGATTTGAAGCCAGTTGAGCAGCTCAAGAAGTTTGAGCAGAAAAAGACCCCATCCCCCAAAGTTCATAAATTTAGGCCTGAAGAGCTGGAATCACTTCCAATGGATAGGAAACCAAGTGGTGAAAAACTCATGTGGATCCCAAAAACAGTTTCCCCAAAAGACTCTGTTGAGGCTGTGGCTCTCAAAAAGGTCTCCAAGAAACCATCCCCAGAAGAGGAGAGGGCTGGAGAAGCAGTGAAGCCCAGCAAAGGGAAGGTCCCAATGGTTAAGGAGGTTTCTCCAGGATCTGTGCAGCTGAGGAAGGTCCCCACTCAGCTGGAGGAGGAGGTGTTTGAAGTGGAGGATGAGGTCCAGCCAGAAGAGGGGGAGGAGGAGGAGGTCTGGGTCTGGGAGCTGGTCCCCTCAGAGGAAGGTGAAGATAGAGAAGAGGATGGGGTGGTGGAAACCCCAGGCATGCCTGGGGCCAAACGAGGTGAGAAGGAACATCCCACCTGATGCCCTGGAGCCTCATCACTTCCTTATCCATCTTAATCATCTGACCCATCTGTGACCAATGGCCACCTCCAACCCATTCATATCTTAATCTCTTTACAATCAACTCATCCATCATCCATCATCCATGATCTTCATTGTTAATGTCAATCATTTGGAGTCTTGATTGTTTTGTTCTGTCATCATCCTAAAATCCCATTCTGTTGTCGTAATCATCACCACCATCATCATGTCTTTGTTATATGTTCATCTTTATATTTAATGTGTTTGATATATGTTTGCCACAGCATAATATTTCTTTGATAATCTGTTTCCTGTTAGTCTGTTTCCTGTCTCCATCTGTCTTGAATTTTGAATGAAATCTCATGCTCTTGTTTTGTTTCCAGATGGAAAGCCAGCTGAAGAGCTTCCTAAAGGCAGAGGCCGAGGACTTGGTGGTGAGATGATACTCTGATCTGATAGATCACTCTTAGTACTCGTCTGCTTTACTGTCTTGTGTGTCAAGTGTTGAGAACCCTGTGGTTCTTCTTCTCTCTTCTTGATTCTAAGATCTTAGATCCATTGTTCCATTCCAGTTCCTCACTGTGTTTGTCATAAACGAATGATTATTTCCTGATTTATGTCTGGTATTGCAGCACGACAGACCCCATCTCCTGGTGATGGGGGCCGAGGCCGGGGCCTGAAGCCTGGGGGAAAGGGTCCATCCCCACCAGAGGAGCCCTTCGCAGGATTCAAGCTCAAAGCTGTTCCTCTGAAGTTCATCAAGAAACTTCAAGACATTGTGTTGACAGAAGCCGAGTCTATTGGCTCATCTGCTGTATTTGAGTGTGAAGTTTCCCCCTCTACTACCATAGCTTCATGGATGAAGGATGGAAGCAACATTCGCGAGA
>OMNS01085924.1:0-23151 GCA_900303225.1 Laemonema laureysi
CAACCACTGTCAATGGAGACCCAGTGTTCAAAATAAAAGAACATGACGTGAGGAGGACTTTTAACGAAGTGAATACCAGGAAAGCCACAGGACCGGACGGCATCCCTGGAGGCCTCCTAAAAGTCTGTGCAGACCAACTGGCACCAGTATTCACAGACATATTCAACCTGTCCCTAGAACAGTCTGTCATCCCCACATGCCTGAAAAGATCCACTATTGTCCCTGTACCCAAAACATCAGCACCGGCCTGCCTCAATGATTACCGCCCTGTAGCTCTCACCTCCATAGCAGTGAAGTGATTTGAGAAGCTAGTGAAGGGCTACATCTGCTCCTCCCTCCCCCCCACCATAGACCCCCTGCAATTTGCATATCGCCCCAACAGCTCCACAGACGACGCCATAGCCCATGTACTTCACACTGCCACATCACACCTGGACAAAAGGCAGGGGGACTATGTGACAATGCTGTTCATAGACTACAGTTCAGCATTCAACACCATAATCCCCTCCAAGCTCGTCATCAAGCTCAGGGACCTGGGCTTGAACTCCACCCTCTGTCAGTGGGTCTTGGATTTCCTAACAGGCAGACCCCAAGTGGTGAGGGCAGGCAACTGCACCTCATCATCCATCACTCTCAATACCGGCGCCCCCCCAGGGCTGTGTTCTGAGCCCCCTCCTCTACTCTACTACACACGACTGCGTGGCAAAACACACCTCCAACTCCGTGGTGAAGTTTGCCGACGACACAGCTGTGGTGGGACTGATCTCCGCGAACAACGAGAGGGCCTACCTGGGAGAGGTGGATAACCTGGCACTGTGGTGCCAGGAGAACTGCCTCTCCCTGAACGTCAGCAAGACCACGGAGATCATCGTGGATCTTAGAAGATTGGGGACAAAGAACTACAGCCCCCTCAGTATAGACGGGGTGCCGGTCGAGAGGGTGAGTAACTCCAAGTACCTTGGAGTTACTATATCAGAAGACCTGACCTGGACCACTCACATTGACAGCGCCTCTACTTCCTTAGGAGGCTAAGGAAGTTCAGACTGAATCGGAAGATTCAAAAGAACTTCTATACATGCACAATATGAAGTGTCATGACGGGGAACATCATCACCTGGTTCGGGAACAGTACCACACGACCGCAACAGACTGCAGAGAGTGGTTCGGTCAGCTGAACGCACCATCGGAGGTTAGGCTCCCTAACATCCATGACACTTACACCAGGCGGTGTAGAGCCAAGGCCAAGAGGACAGTGAAGGACTCTAGCCACCAACACAACCACCTCTTCACACTGCTGCGGTCAGGCAAGCGCTACCGGAGTCTCATGGCCAACATCTCAGTAGGAGCTTTTACCCACAAGCCATCAGACTGCTGAACTCAGACCCCACATAACATCTGGATCACTGCTACTGACTCAACTCCACCAGCACAAACGCACATAACTGCACGCACAGACACTTTAAAAAATACAATTTCAACTGTCAATACTGTCATAATGTCAATACTGCTCCACACATATTTATATTATTATTTATATTATTTATTTATATTCTACAAATGACAAATAAAACTTGAAACTTGAAACTTGAAACTTCAGTAAGCCTATCTCAGTTGGAGCTGATGACTTGAGTTCTTCCAGTCTTTTGACTAAACCCATCGCCACTGATGCTGCACGTCCAAGGACGTAGGGCCAGTCACGGTAGGGCCAGTCACAACGAACAATGTTATTCTGAACTGCTTGTCTTTTACAGTAGTTGTAGCTGTAAACTGTCCTTTGCAATGTACCTTTCCTCCTGGACTCTCAAAGTTTGCATTCCCTTTTGTTAGCTCAGGTTTGTATTTTAGGCTAGAAAAGGTATTTTCTGAGATTACACTGATATCAACATCCGTATCAATTTTAAAATCAACTTCAGATCCTTTTATTGGCAGTGAAACAGTCCAAGCATTTTAATTTTATTTTGCTTGCCTGGATTCCCCAAGGAAATGTGTTGCGATGGCGCCCTCTTGTGGTGCGCTTACATCGTTCACTTCGCGAGTGCGACGAACTACAGCAAAATTACCTCTTTTGTTTCATTTTCTGCATTCGGCATTCTTAGCAGGACAATCATGTTTTCCATGGCTTCTGCCGCATCTCTTACATCTCCACTCACTTGTATTTTCGGTCTGATGTTGTTTGTAGTTTCGTCCGTTTCTGCTGCTCTTGGGTCTTGCTCTGTCTGTTCCGTTGCCATTGACTTCTCTGAGCCACTTCATTTAGCTAAGCTCCACTGCTAGATTGCTCACTAATGTGCTCCTTCACTTGTTCCGATTGCCGCACGAGTTCTACTGCTTTGTTTAGTGTCAAATCCGGCATTAACTGCAGCTTCTCCGACAGCTTCTTGTCTATAATTACTATCACAAGTCTGTCGCGGATATTTCCCTCCTTGGCAAGTCCAAAATCGCATGTATCGGCTAGCTCGTGAAGGTTACAGATGTATTCCTCCGCCGATTCGCCTGGCTTCTGTGAGCGTAGATGGAATCGTGCACGCTCATGTATCACATTTACTTTTGGTTTGAAGTAATTGTCAAACTTTTCCATCACATTTTCATACGTCTCATCTGTCCGTCTATATCGACAACGAACGTCTTATAGATCTGTTCCACTTCTTTTCCAAGTGCATATGTCACAGTACAGACCTGTACCTCCTCGTCTTCCTTGTTTAACTGTTTAACTGTTTCCATTCCAGCCAACGTTCAGGGTGGCTAAAGTCGAAGCTTTCAGGAGGGCGGAATTTTGCCATTGTTCACTTCTGACACCATGTGAAGTCAATAAAGATGAAGGACAAGTGTTTCCTTTTAACTGTTTACTGAGCTTTGTGGAATATAGCACTTAACTGTCAGCTCTGGTCAGTAGATAAATGCCGATCCCCCACACGTAGGGAAAACATAGATCTCATGTAGTATCATTAGTATAGCTGCGCGTAATGAAATTGATCACTACATCACACCGCCCATTCCAAGTACGCATATGGACACAGATAAGTTGGTTGAACAGATACAGATACCGATAATGGTGTACTCCCTCAAGCCTACTCCTCTGTCCTGCCTCCTCCTCCTCCAGACACCAGGCTGCATTCTCTGCCTCCTCCTCCTCCAGACACTAGGCTGCCTCCTCTGTCCTGCCTCCTCCTCCTCCAAACACCAGGCTGCCTCCTCTGCTTCCTCTGTCCTGCTTCGTCCTCCTCCAGACACTGGGCTGCCTCCTCTGTCCTGCCTCCTCCTCCTCCAGACACCAGGCTGCCTCCTCCGTCCTGCCTCCTCCTCAGACACTGGGCTGCCTTCTCTGTCCTGCCTCCTCCTCCTCCAGACACCATGCTGCCTCCTCTGCCTCCTCTGTCCTGCTTCCTCCTCCTCCAGACATCGGGCTGCCTCCTCTGTCCTGCCTCCTCCTCCTCCAGACACTAGGCTGCCTCCTCTGTCCTGCCTCCTCCAGACAACAGGCTGCCTCCTCTGTCCTGCCTCCTCCTCCTCCAGATACCAGGCTGCCTCTTCTGTCCTGCCTCCTCTTCCAGACACCTGGCTGCCTCCTCCGTCTTGCCTCCTCCTCCAGACACTGGACTGCCTCCTCTGTCCTGCCTCCTCCTCCAGACACCAGGCTACCTCTTCTGTCTTGCCTCCTCCTCCTCCAAACACCAGGCTGCCTCCTCTGTCTCGCCTCCTCCTCCTCCAGACACCAGGCTTCCTCCTCTGCCTCCTCTGCCTCCTCTGTCCTGCCTCCTCCTCCTCCAGACACCAGGCTGCTTCCTCTGCCCTGCCTCCTCCGCCTCCTCCTCCAAACAACAGGCTGCCTCCTCTGCCATGCCTCCTCCAGACACCAGGCTGCCTCCTCTGTCCTGCTTCCTCCTCCTCCAGACACCGGGCTGCCTCCTCCTCCTCCTCCAGACAACAAGCCACCTCCTCTGCCTCCTCTGTCCTGTCTCCTCCTCTTCTAGACACCAGGCTGTCTCCACTGTCCTGCCTCCTCGTCCTCCAGACACCAGGCTGCCTCCTCTGTCCCCTCTGTCCTGCCTCCTGCTCCTCCAGACACTAGGTGGCACTTCCTGGTGCTCAGTCGTAGCCCAGCTGCTCCAATCCGGGTCAAGACCTCCCCAAGATCAGAGAGGTGGGCCTTGAACAATGTGCTGTCGATCAATATCTCCTCAAGATACACCATGCAAATGTACCATGGCAGCCCCCTTAACACCAGCTCCATGACCTTCTGGAAGGTTGCTGGGGCGTTGGTGAGGCCCGTGGGCATGGATTTGAATTGATACAGGCCCTGGCCTCTTTTCACGGTCCTCCTACACCACGTCCACCTGCCAGTAGCCTTCGGAGGAAAGTGCTGAACCAGGTGGCCCCAGATAGGGTGTCCAGTGTGTCATCCACTCGTGGCAGAGGATGGGAGTCCTTTATGGTCACAGAGTTGAGACCCCTGTAGTACACATTGCCATGTATTCTTCTGACAAGCACCACGGGGGTGGACCGAGGGCTACAGCTCTCCTCAATGGTGCCATCCTCCAAAAGGCTCTGCTCTTGTCTGTCTATTTCCCTCAGTTTTTCAGGGAAGTACGGTAGGCCTGTCGTTTTATCGGGGACTGGTCACCTGTTTGGATGCGGCGTTTGATCGGTGTTTGATCAGACTAGGGTTTCCTGCCCCACCCCGTCCAGAGCGGAACACACCCTGATGTTTTCAGGCCTGTAGCTGTTGCCTCTGTTCCGCAGACAATGTGCAGTCAGACACATCTGGCAGAGAAGCAGCCACCTCTGCAGGGGAGAGCGAGTCACATTCATTACATCAACACGGTAGACACGCCCGGGTGGGCACCGGAGTGCAGTTTGAGTTCTTGGTCAGTTGGGTTGAACAGCCGTGCCACAGTGCATCTATTGTTCACTTGGCTGTTGTTCCTCTGCAATGTGTAGCCCCCGTGGGCCCTCACTGTCTGGTTGGCGCAGCGAGCAAGTCGTGCTGTCTCAGGTCCCTCGCTCTCGTGGAGACCTGTGGTCTGTGCTGTGGAGAATCATCATCCCCATCCCCGACAGCAGACCTGCAGCCAAACTCACCACAGTCACAGCTCTCTGTGCACCCCTTGGTCCCCATCTGCTATTTCCAGTCCAATGGCTACGTGCTCTCAAGTCCCTCATTTCAGTCTGTAAGTTGTCCACCTTTAAAGAGAGGCGGTCAATGACCTGGGTGAGCTTCTCGAGTTGCATTCGCAGTCAACAATAGCTAGCGGAGAAATGAGAGTGGCCACAACAGCAGGATGTGGGGGAGAGCAGGGTGCTCTTATAGCTAGCCTGGCATGCTCACAATGACCTGCTATCATCAATGCCTCCTCTGTATCAGTGGTATTTAGCTTACAGAGCAGGGTCATGGCCAGCAAGAAAAATTCATTCATTGCAGCGCAGTCATAATGAGGAAACGCTTCCGCCACAAGCCTGGAAACGTTGGCCGCGTCCAAATTCTTGTTCACAAGGCGGGGCTGTGCAGACACACGTCTGAAAATATAGGGTTAGGGTTAGTAACTGTTACTGTTTCTGTCCAGACGCCTCCTTTAACTTCTCCTTCATACGTTCATAATCACATCTGAAGGGAAACTGTCCAAGAGCAGGAAAGCTGCCCCATCAAGTCTGGTAGGAAGAATGTTCACCCCTCTCGTCTGAGCACGCAGGCTTATCTATCTACACAAAAACTCATGAACTTGTACTCTTGGAGCGTAGGGAAAACCACCTCCATTTATTTCATGACACAACCACAGCGTCACTTATGCTGACGTCACCAACCTGTGCCTAGTGGCTTACAATGAATACTTTTCAATTCAGCGCCTACACTAGTACAACTAGTAGTTTATTTTAAGATTATGAGCATAATTCAAACATTTCTGTAATTTGTAGGATGTAATTCAAAGGATTTCCTCATGGCATATGGGTTTTAAGAGAGAGCGCAAAATTAAAGAAATATTTGGTTCATTCATCAACACTTGTTGTGTCGATACATCTTGACCGATAATTCCCAGCAAGCATAGTGGCATCTAATAGAGATCTATTAGTAGCCCAAGCGGCTAGGCTAAATTGCGGTTATTAATGGGTCAAAGTCAGTGAAAGTTTAGCAAACATTTAGGTTGATCATAGACCCAGCTTTTCAGCGACTACGAATAAACGTCTATTAACTGTCTATACAAAACCTAGGCTAAATCACGGTCAATTTTAGGCTATCAGTTGGCCTAGCCTTCATTATTTTTAGATATATATTGAATGGCTTCATATAGACGTCTAATAGCCATCTATACAATGTCTAGGCTAGATTTAGGTAGTGGGGAAACTCCAAACCAGCTGAGTCCTCTTGGTGCACACGGGGAAACTGTGCGGTGCCTTGCTACACCTTGTTTGTGCATAAGTTTGGTTACTTTTTATTTGTTTAGTATTACGTTTATTTTCTTAGTTGGTTGTATTTGTATGAAGTCGAAGTTGAAATTGAGGTGAAAGTGAGACACTGCTCCGTCCGAGGAGGCTTTAGAGAAGTGCACTAAATAACAGTTGCTTAAAATTGCTGAGCATTATTCGGTGGTCGTGGGGGATAAACATCTCAAAGAAAATATTAAAGTGGCTTTGAAATCAAAATTAATAGAGATAGGAGTTATGACAACTGGGGTGACAGCAGATTCAGAAAAGTTTTCTCCAGTTGCCACAACTATATCTGCCCGTACTCCAGTCCATGCTCATGGGAAAAGCACAGGAAGCTTATTCATCCTTGAGCCTCAAAGATAGCTCTAGCTAAAATAAAGTGTACCATGCTTAAGGCTTATGAGATTGTGCCAGAGGCATATCACCAGCATTTTAGGTCTTGGGAGAAGGGAAATGGGCAGATGTATGTAGAATTGCCTAGGGATTTAACTAACTATTTTAAACACTGGTTAACTGCACTAGATTTTACCACTTGTTATTATTTATGGGATTTAGTTGTGTTGGTGCAGTTTAAGAACTTGCTTCCAAGCCAATTTGTGATGTATATTAATGACAAAAAGGTCACCGCTGCTGCTGATGCTGCTGTGTCAGCAGATGAATATGAGCTGCTTTATAAGGGAAGTATTGCCCTTTGCCCATTGAAGAAGTTCACTTTATTTTGGGCAATGGGTTGGCTGGTAGTCATGTTTGAGCTGACACTCCTCCATCACCTGTGGTTACGCTCTGTGCAGTTGACGCTGTTTTTGATTAACTCTCGTGGGTTAGCGGGAATTATTATTATTTTTTGTCATCTTCTTCTTGTCGAGTCTTCAAAGCATGTTGGTTATATGACAGCTTCCCATTTCTTCACACAGTTCTTTGCATGATTATTGAACTCAAGGTCTTTTGAGCTGCAAGAGTTGGGTAGCAGAGGGCAGACAAGACAGTGCTGGATGGTATGTTCAGCTTCTCCACATTCGCATGTGGTTGGGCCAGTCTTGTAGCCCCGTCGAACCAGAGCAGCTTTTGTTCGTCCCATTCCCGTTCTCAGGCGATTGAGTGTCCTCCACTGGGCCATGGTGCCTGTCAGCCCAGAGGGTCTTCAGCAGGGGGGATTTTCATGTCCATTGGAGGGGGATCTTTCTCCAGCTTTTTTGTCCAGAGCTGTTGGATTGTTTCTTCCCGAGATGTTGTTAGGAGCTGGATATGGCTGAGGAAGCTTCTCCTTGACTTCAGCCGTTGGGCCGGAGGATGACGTCCACGTTCCAGACCATTTGAGAGGTTTGTTGGTATCCCGGTTCCTGAGGTGGAATGAGCAGACTTGAGTCTTTGCAGGATTGGCTTGTAGGTGGTTGCTCTCGTAGTAGAGGAGAAGCAGGGGATGATGGCTGGTTCTACAACTGGGGCAAGCCTGTTGAGGATCAGGCGCTCAAACAGCTTACAGTATATTGGTGGCATAGCAGGGAGATCGGGCGGAAGCTCTTTGCGTGTGCTGGATCTTTACCTGGTTTGAGAAGAGCTATGATGCTGGTTTTCCTCCAGGTCTTTGGGATGTTATTTGTGAGCTTGCAGTTGTTCATCAGCTCAAGGATCCATTTCCTCGTCAGAGGTCCAAAGTGCTTGATCTCTTCAGTGAAAATGTTATCCAGTCCAATGGGTTTACCAGTCTTAAGGGTATTGATGCTGGCATTGAGCTCTTCAAGGGAGAACGGCTTAGTCAATCTGGTAGTTTGGGGGTACTTAAGTCGGTCTACCTTTGGTCTTGGCTGTTTGGTGGTGGATTTCCCATTGAGCAGCAGCTGGTGTGCAACTTGGTTGGCGGTGGTGGTGTACTGTTGCTGGGTTGGGGTCGATGGGTCATTGCTGATTTTTCGGATGAGACTCCAGGCCTTTTTGCTGTTTCTAGCCATATCAGTTGTTTCCACCAGGTTTTGCCATTTCTGCTGGCGGCATGCTGATAGGGAGGTCATAAGTTTCTCATCTACTTCAGACCAGGTTAAGCTGGCTGGTTTCAGCCCATGTTTCCACTGTATCTCCATCTGTGTTGTTATTGGCATACCCCCACTGTGTACTGTGGCTGTTGAAGTCTCCAATCACAATCTTTGGTTTTCCAGATGGTGGCATTTCTGGCATCTCAAAGGGTGTAGGAGGTGGCTTGTAGATTGAGGTGATTATAATTCCTCTGAGCTCAACGGTTAGGATTTCAATGTTATTTTCGTCGCTCTTTGATGTTGATTTGGCGATTGTCCCAATTTTTGCTAGCATGATGCTTCCATGTTTCTCATGTGGTCTTTCTATGAGGGTGGTCATACCTTCCACACGGGGGCGAGGGTGTTTCGTTCCATGGTGGGTTTCTTGTAGGCAGAGGATATCACACTTGTATTCTCTGCAGAAGTTCTTCCTTAGTTGCAGACAGTCCTTCAACATTTAGAGATATGATGGTCAATGCTGACTTTGGGGGCAGGCACTGACCTCTCTTCCTGCTCCGGACTGATGGACTTCTGTCATTCGTGGAGCTTCTGGACATTGTTCGTCTTTCAGCTCGGCTTTGAAAATGTTTGGTAGAATTCCCAAGTAGTATCAGGCACTGCTTGACAGGGGTCGCAACATGAACGCTTCTACCTTGACCTTGAAGTTTAATGGCATCAAGGCATCTACCATCTATGTGTGTGGATGTAGGAGGGACTATTGCTGGATGGAAGTGGAAGATGGTTTTCTAGTATTTTGTTTTTACTGAATGATTTGGGTTTGACTTGTTGCAAGTCTCCCATTACAATGTGGGCTTTTGAGTAGTCCTGAATGAAGTTGGACAGTTTGTTGTGTGCGAAATATTCTGTGCCTTAATTCCACTTTCTCTTTACCGCTGATTTGTTACCGTTATAATATTCTGTGTGTCTACAGTCTGTTGCCGTCTATCTACAGGATGCAAGTTAACTTAGTCAACGCAATGCAGGGTAATCAAAATAATCTGTGTCTTAATTACTTTCTCCTCATAATGTTTCTACCGCTGATTTGTTCTAACATTAACATTCTGTGTATCTACAGTCTGTTGGCTGCTGTTGGTGACCAAAAATGCTTTTGTAACATTATGATCCAAAGTTAATCCCCGGCATGAGTTTTTGGAACAAAGCACATGTTATTTGATTATCTTGCATGCCGTCTATCTGCAGGTTAACGTTAGTTACTTAACGTTAGGCTGACGTTACTAACATGGCAGCACCCATTCCAACATTGTAACACGTTATGTACACTTCAATTACTGGGAAATGTCTATTAGACAAACGTTTTACTTACATCTGAGGGAAAGACAAAATATGGACCAGGTACATACAGGTTGCCCAAACACCTGTCTAAACAGGTATGTCTTTAGTTGCCTTTTAAAATCTAAATCACACACAACAGTAACAGAAGTCTCCTGATGAAGAAAATACCCATTAGAGGTTAGAAATGTCCCACAACTATTTAGATATGCCTCCTTTAGTCTGTTTATCACTTATAGTATCGTTTATGAGGCATTTTTCATCTATGGTACATGATGGCAGTTTCTGTCCAAAATTACAAGTGGCACAAGTAAGGTTTCTGTCTCAGGCGGGACTGGACCTGCATCCAGGGGTTGACTGTGCTGTTCTGAGGGAGATGATTGAGCTTGGGCCTGTCTGACCACAGACTCAATCTCGAAACAGGAGGACGGAAGAATGGGGACGGGATCAGTATCCTCCTCCTCGGCAGTGTAGACCCAAGACAGAGCATCAGGTTTGACATTGTGGGATCCAGGCCGGTATGTCAAAGTAAAATTTTACCTTCTGAAAAACAGCACAGACCAGGCCTAATGGGAGTTCTGGTGCTTGGCAGATTGTAGGTAGGTGAGATTACAGTGGTCAGTCCACACGACAAAGGGCTGACCAGCTCCCTCCAACCAATGGCGCCACTCCTATGTACGTGTATATGAACCTTATCTTATTCACTTGTAATTGTATTATTGATATTTAAAAATATGAAAATAGCACACTGAGATGCAGAAGCAGATTGTGGGAACCCTGACACAAACATGAGTAACAAATTGCTAATAACAATATAGTACAATATTTATACATATTGGAAGAAATAAAACTGCACAGTAGCCCAATCAACATGGTGCAAAAAGTGTTAACTTCTTGGGTTCGTCCAACCCAACAACCCAATGTAACACTTCTGTACACTTCTGTGGTCAACCATTGTGTGTCTCTATATAAACCTGTGCAGTACTCATCCATCATGTTTCAGTATATTAGTTAAAGCCTGTTCTGCTAGTGGAACAGAAAACTCCTCACACTCCGCCTGTTGGCACCAAACCGTACATGTGAACAACACGCACATGAATGCTACTTTATGGCAAAGACAGCATAAAGCATAAACATATACTGTATATGCTATACTGCTGTCGAATGCACTATACTGCCAGTCCACATACAGACACCAAGTTTTCAACCTTTGTGTTGCAGCACTTCCGGGACTGTAATTGATTCAACTAGTAAGAGATTTAGTAGTTACAGACAGAACATGTATTTGCCATGGCACTGTTCCTTTAAGGTCAAGTGTTTTCTTTGTTCCAGCAGTATACTAAGTGACCATGTTGCTCAGTCTTCACAGCTGAAGGTTTGAGGTTCAACTGTCCACAGGACAGACTTCTCCTTGCTCTCCTCTCTAGATGGTCCACATGATCTGCTAGGCTCTACCTCTCTTTAACTGGTCCTCTGCTGACCATGACGATTACATAACTTCATGTTGCTTTATTGTTACTGTACTGTAATTCATGTGTCATACACTAAATTATTACAGGCAAGTAATACCATTATTAACTTTGAACACAGTCTGTTGTGAAATTATGATTGTATTCACTTGTTTTTATATGTTCTCACGCTTGTTTTTTCTGCTGCTTGTATTTCTGTGTGTTGGTCTGAAGCTTATTTTACCTAACATTTAGTCTACTAATTCAGTGAGCAGTGTATACTGTGCTCATTATTGCCATCTGTGTAATAGGGTTAGGGTTAGGGTTGTTTCTTTTGCTCTATACAGCTGCTATTGTGGTGATTTGAGTGCTTCTGCGTTCAGTAACAATGAGGAATTCTACTCCGGTTGTGTCCTTCATCCTCACACCCTACAGCAACATGGGGATGCTGAGGTATCTGTATTTCAGCCTCATCTTCCTCTGGTACGTCTTCATTGTGGTGGCCAACTCCTCTCTGGTGCTGGTCATATGTCTGGACAGGCAGCTCCACGAGCCCATGTATCTGTTCCTCTGCAGTCTGTTTGTGAATGAGATCTATGCCAGCAGCACCATATACCCCTGCCTGCTGTCCCAGATGCTATCGGAGAAGCATGAGGTGAGCCGCTCTTACTGCCTGCTGCAGGTCTACTGCCTCTACTCCTCCGCCTCTGTGGAGTTCTGCAGCCTGGCGGCCATGGCCTATGATCGCTATATCTCCATCTGCTACCCGCTACATTACTCTGTCATCATGAGCTCCAGGAGAGTGCGTCACATCACCATGCTCATATGGGTGTGCTCTCTTGTTAACTTCACCGTCTGCTTCTCTTTCACCGTCCAGCTGGAGTTCTGTGGGAACTTGATTGACAAAGTGTTCTGTGACCACTATCTGGTGATCAAGCTGGCGTGTTCGCTGTCTGCTATTGCTGGCGGCTTCGACCTGTTGTTTTCCTTTGTGGCCATACTGCTGCCCCTCATGCTCATCTTCTTCTCCTACATCAAGATCCTTTATATCTGCCTGAAAACCACGAAGGTGACCAAGCAGAAAGCCCTGAGCACCTGCATGCCACAGATCATCTCTCTGGTCAATCTGCTGATCGGCTGCATCTTTCACTTTGCAGACACCAGGCTCAAAGTGACGATGAACCACCTCCACCCTCAACTGCGCGTGCTGCTGTCCATCTACCTGCTGCTCTGCCAGCCCCTGCTCAGCCCCCTCATGTACGGACTAAACCTGTCCAAAATCAGACATGCATGCAAGAGGTTCCTGTTCTCCAGGAAATAACTATGCCCCACACTCAGTCTCATAACCTTTGCTTTTAGGTTCCTACCATTCAATATAACCTACCCTCATGTTAGTTTTAGGTTCCTACCGTTCAATATAACCTACTCTCATGTTGCTTTTAGTTTCCTACCATTGAGTATATCCTATCCTCATGTTGCTTTTAGTTTCTTCCTACATACTTCCTACAACATAGTCGCATTATATGCTGCTGTGCTGGCTGGTGGAAGTGTGGCTAGTCCTGGGCTGCTGTGGGCTGGTTCCAGGGGTGGCTAGCTGGTGGCTCCAATGCATTCCCGAGCAGCCCTTCTGTGTCCCTTCCCTGGTCAGTGAGGCCTCACATTGGGCAGCAGTGTAGCAGTTAACCCTTACTTTTCTGGGCTCCTCTGATCACAGGAGGTATTTGATGAGTAAACCGCAGAGTTGGAGAATGTTTTTGCTGGCAGAGCAGATGGTCCATACATGACATGTCAGCGCTCCTCCTGAGCATGTGTGGTGGTGGCTGGTTTAACCTGTGTGCCTTGATTAACAATGCAGCACAGGTGCGCAGCCTCACCCAGTCTCAGAGCCTAATCAACCTGACTCGGGCCAGGTGAGGCTGTTTAAACCAGCCACCAACCACACACTCCACAAATACATTATTATCATCATCTGTGAGTGATGAATACTGCATCCTTGCTGTTGCTGTCAATGCTAACAAATACTGTAAATATACATATATATATATATAACATTATGAATATGAAAATCTTTCAATAAATAAAGTATTGAGTAATGACTATCTAAACAGCACACTACTAAGAAACAGCACCCACTGTCTGGTGGGCAGCCACCAGACAAACTGGTACAGCAGCAGCAGAGTTAACACTGGACTCTTCTGTTGATTATTAATGCTAATGCAGTTAAGACACTTGAAGGATAACTTAGATTTTCAACCTTATCTCTATCTATCCGAATTGGGGATATACTGTATATATATATATATATATATATATATATATATATATATGCCATACCATGAGTCATTTATAATAAAGATAAATCCTACTAAGCTCTGTGGCAGTTGCTGTACTGTGTTACGCCTTGGTCATTACTGTCATCCTTGAGTCTGGAAATGATATCAATGGCTCTGTATATGCATGGCTATGAATGCACTGGCAAGCATTTTAAAATGTCCTATAGTTCACTTTTGAATTCCTTGTGACAAACCCATCATCCCATCAATTTATGAAGTAAAAGTAAATTAGGGTTAGATGATTGATTGTTTTATTTTAAGAAACCATGCTAAAGGCTGTTTAACCAAGGTTGTGTCTGATGTATTCACTGTTCAACCAGGGAAAACTCTAATGGCCACAACATATAATGTGACTGTGTTTGTATGGATACATTTACATACAATACATACATTTCATACCATTTTCAGCCATTCACGCAACGGCAAAAAGGTGCGAGAGTGTGACGACCGTGCTTTGATGGTACGTGTGCCTGAGGGCCGACCCTGCAAGGACACCCCCGTTTTGAAATACACAGAAATACACAGGTAACTTAAACATTAGACTAACATTAGGTTAGTTTAATCTCAAGCGGCGTCTTACATTTGGAAGATGTATTTATCAAGTCACATATCAGTTATGATCAGAACTATAAGTTACACAATGTAGCCTATGAGGCCTACCATGCTTAGTAGGCTAGATATTACACCCAAGACAGAACAGCCATAGAGACAGACAGCCGTGTTTTTCGTTTGAGGAATTACGCAAGGAAAGGCCTAAATTGTTTATATAGGATAGAATAATAATGGCAACAATTACATTAACCTTTTTAATTATATAACTATATGAAAGAACAAATAATTCATCACGCAGTTGAGAACTACTATGTGCATATGGCGATGTGTGTGAGTGTCAGGATCCCCACTTTGTGTCGTTCTTTTTGCCCCCCTCTGCTGGTTAATTTTATGTTGGTCCCAATTCCCCTAAGTCCACGCCCATTTCCCTTTCCCTCCTTTTTTCCCCTACTCACCTGTTCCCCATTGTCAGTTAATTAGTTTGGTCTATATAAACCCTGCTCCTGGGATCCGTGTTTGTCAGATCGTCACGTCTAGTCTCGTCTTGCCACGTCTAGTCTCGTCCTGCTTCGTCTTGCCTGCTCATATCTGACTGTCCGTAAGTACGCTGTCTCCTAGACTAACCATCGAGTTTCCTGAACCCTGCCTGTCCCCGACCAACGACCCTGCCCGCCGACTTGGATCATCCCGCCTGGACCTATCAGTCTACCCGTGTACGACCCCTGCCTGCCCTGACCAATCTCTTGCCTGCTCCACTCAGACTCTCGAGTCTGTACCCGGTCTGTTCCCCAACCCTGCCTGTACCTGTCTGTCTACTCGTCCGTCCTCGATCCCTGTCCTTACCCTGTCTCTGTGTTGCTCACAGAGCAATTGCCAATTTAATAAACCCCTTGATTTCCCACGTTCTTTGTCTGCACTTGATTCCTGTCCCACCGATCGTGACAGTGAGATACAAGAACACATGCAACATTTTATAGGCTATATTATAAAATGTGAGAGACATACCAACACTGGTATTATAATTTTGTGAACAAATAAATAATTTAAAAAAATTCAGGCTGTTGAGAACTCTATGCGTATGGTGATGTGTGTCCGACACAACGACACACACTTATTGTATTTAGTTTTAGATTATAGCCGATCATGAAATTTGATTGATTTGTTAAACAGACATTTCAAATATTTGGTTTGTTATAGACAGACGGAACACACACAATTACACCCTTCTTTGCTTCCTAAATGAGAGACGATTTATTTCAAATTAGTCTTATTTTCACATTGGACAATGTTTCACACATATTTGTGCCACACGGTGTCCTTGATATAAGGAAAAAAAATGCATAGAATATCAATACCAGCAATCTAATAGTATGAAATATAGTCCATATTGTCTATATTGTCAAGACTAATTTGAAAGAAATCTGTCCTTTTTCAAAAAGCTATTTTGTTTTGCAAGCGAATATCATGAAACTAAAATCACAGTGGTGCATTTCTCTCTAAACCTTCTTTAACCTCGCAATTGTATAGTTATAGGAATGAACAAATAATAACGAATCAAGCTGCTGAGAACTTTAGCCATACTCTGCATGCATGGCAATGCGTCTCAGACACCAGAATGCTATTATTATTAATGCTATTATTAGTATTAAGTGTTAGGCCGAAATATTGTACAATTTGAGAGACTTTCGTTTGACAGATATACAATATATATAAGTATATATATATATATATATATATATATATATAGACAATATATTTATACTATCTGCAGACCTCATTTCAGACCTTGGTTTGCAGAACCACAGGCTTCGCATTTAATGTTATGTGCAACATTATTTAGTTAGAAGGCTGTAGTGAAAGGAAAGGACTGTATGGATGTTCTTATTTTGACCCCTTTGAGCAATCTGATATTTGCAGTATGCAGAGGAAGGCTCCTCGGATCTGTGGAAGGTTAAGCCCATAAACCAAAGGGTTCACAATTGAGGGGATGAGCAGAGACTCCAGAGATAAAATGACAGCAATGATAAGATTGAGCTCATCCGATCTGTAGTGACTCACAGACACTTCACAGAACAGAGAGATGGAGTAGTTGATGAAGGTGACGATGTGTGGCAGGCAGGTCTGCAGGGTCTTGCCCCTGAACTCAGAGGAGCTGCATCTGCACACCAGCAGGATGCGAATGTAGGTGTACAGGATGAACACCAGGGGCAGGAATACCGTGGTGATGGTGACGAAAAAGCCAGCGATGTTGTTGATGGTGGTGTCCATGCAGGACAGCTGCACCACAGGCCAGTTGGTGCAGAACACTCTGGGCATGGTGTTGCCACATAGGGGTAGTCTCACAGTGAGGTAGAAGCAGAAGCCAATGGAACACAACGGGTAGCACCAGGCAAAGACCAGCAGGCTGCACACTGCCCTTCGGGTCATCGTACTGTGGAAGTGTAGTGGCTGACATATGGCGACCAAACTGCCGTAGGCCATGCCGCTCAGAATAGTGAGCTCACATGATGCGTAGGTGTAGATAACAAATATCTGCATGAAGCACGCTGGTCGTGAGATCATGAGAGTCTGAGAGGAGGTCCATGAGGAACCTGGGGAAGAAGCCAGCAGAACCCGTACAGAGAGTTAACCGACAGACACAAGATGAAGATGGGCTTGTGCAGAGATTTTTCCAGATACACGGTCAGAACAATGCCAGCATTGGCAGAGATGATGACCATGTAGAGCAGCAGGCACAGAGTGAAGAAGAGGTACCCATTGAAGGGAACCCATGTCTTCAAACAGAGTCAGGTGGAAATAGAAAGGAGCAGAGCTGTTGCTGTCCTCCATGCTGCTAGAAACTCTTCCTTAAAGTAACTGTTGAGTACAAAACAAACCATGTCAACCCAATGGTCAGGGCCCTCTATCAACTTACACCATGTCCAAGAACTAGTCAGTGGGATCAGTTATTATGTTGAATCGCTTATTACCTTTAATTAAGGAACCTAAACAACTTACCTTATCAATTTTTCTTTCTTTAGATTTTGTTTGTTTCTTTGCTATGTTTATTATTATTGTAATAATAATAATAATAACAATAACAATACTAATAATACTAATAATAATACTACTACTACTGCTAATAATAATAATAATAATAATAATAACAATATTTGTATAGCAACTTCCATACAAGAAATGCAGTAAAAAGTGCTTAACAATAAATAAATTACATGCACGAAGTGCTACACATAAAAATGAAAATAAAAACATTAAAAACATGAATGTCAATAGAAGCAATAAAAATGGAAAAGGTCTAAATAAAATACATAAAATGAAGTGCAGTCCAGAAACAACTTTTTTAAAAGAAGGACAGTAGCGCAAGGAAAAGCGCAAGAAGTCATTGATGATTGAAGGCTAAAGTAAAGTCTATCATTTAGCGTCTATCATCTACCATCTATCTCCTATCGCCTATCTCCTGCCGCCTATCTCCCGCCATCTATGTCCCGCCGTCTATGTCCTGCCATCTATCTCCTGCCATCTATCTCCTACCATCTATCTCATACCATCTATCTCCTACCTGATGGTTTGAAAATGTGCTATTTTTGGTACCCATGGCAATTCTCTAGCCCCGGGCTGACATGCCCTAGTAACCCGTCAGTTATACAGAACCCCTTAAATTCCCAACCTGGTTTCATTTATTTATATTACATTTTTTCTTTCTACATTTCTTCATACTGTCTTGTACTTTCTGCTGTGACACCCACATTTCAACATGTCATCTCATCGTCTGACCTTGTGACCTGGAAATGGAGCATCACACCACATATCCTACTACTTATAGGGACTCTTGTCTTGAATGTTTTTTTATCCTCTTTTTTTAGTTCTCTTTTTATTTTACCGTTTTTTTATGATAATCTAGTAAAACTGTCTCCATCCTCAATAAATGAATTGATAAAGTACTCATATTTTACTCTATGTTACTAACTCCCAACTCCCATTGCCTGTAGTTTATCGCAGGACGTAACATCAGATTGAACACTTTTAGAAAACAAAGCACATTGATTTTAACAGAATATGTTATTGGTATGATATGACAGAAGAGGACCAGAGTCTGTGATGGGTGTTGTGTTTGTGTCCAGGCTTATCCTCCAAGGAGGTGTAGGGGTTTTAATTGCTCCCCATGGATAATGGAGATAATAATCTGTAAAGGACCACTAGAATAGAAACACAGTTGTTTGTTTGGTGGAGGCTCTCGCGAGGCCATCATAGAGTGACCACTGGGTCATAATTAGCTGTTAGCCTAGCTGTAGCCAGCGTGTTCCCTAAGGCCAGTGGTGAGCTACAGTAGAGGCAGTGTATCAGGAAGGTGTTAGACATACTGAAGACATGACATTACATCATCCAGGGGCTACTGTACACAGAATGAGCATTTCTCACAGCATTTTGAATGAGTTTATAATATTACCTCACTCAGTGGCTCGAACATATGTCCGTTCCTTATCTGGGTGTTGGAAGACACATCATGGGATGAGCCTGGAATGAAAATGTAAAATCAATTGTACATGTATTTCATGAACATGATTGAAATAGGTAGAAACTAATTTAATCCCAGCTACTGTGAAGATGGATCATAGAAAAAGCAACAATCACAACTATGAACAAACTCCCTCTGACTGAAGGCTAAAGTAAAGAGAGTTTTTAGCTTTGTTTTAAAAATATTTAGCGAGCTGGCTTCCCTGATATCTACAGATAGTGTGTTCCATTGTTTGGGTTTGTATGTTTTTTTTATTGACAAAGGCTGGTTTCGGTTGTTGCTGGGAGCCTCCAATAAACCAGAACAAACACCAAACACCAAGACAATTGTGCGTGTTAGGATTTACTGACTTTATACATCTACACTCGCATTACTATAGCATTTACTAACTTTATACATCTACACTCACATGACTATCGGATTTACTCCCCTTTATATATCTACACTAACATTACGGATTTTCTAACTTTATATAGCTACACTCACAGTACTATATGATTTACTAACTTTATATATCTACAATCACATTACTATGTGATTTACTAAATTTATATATCTACACTCACATTACAATACAATGTACTAATTGTATATGTACAGTACACATATGTACAGACATTATAGGATTTACTAACTTTATATATCACAATCACATTACAATAGGATTTGCTAATTGTATATAGCTACACTCACATGACTATAGGATTTAGTAACTTTATATATCTATACTAAGATTATTATAGCATTTACTAACTTCCTATATCTACACTCACATTACTATAGCATTTACTAACTTTATACATCTACACTCACATGACTATAGGATTTACTACCCTTTATATATCTACACTAACATTACTATAGGATTTTCTAACTTTATATAGCTACACTCAAAGTACTATACTACGATTTACTACCCTTTTATATATCTACACTCACATTACTATATGATTTACTAACTTTATATATCTACAATCACATTACTATGTGATTTGCTAAATGTATATATCTACACTCACATTACAATACAATTTACTAACTGTATATATGTACAGTCACATTATAGGATTTACTAACTTTATATATCACAATCACATTACAATAGGATTTGCTAATTGTATATATCTACAGTCACATTACTATAGGATTTACTAACTTTATATATCACAATCACATTACAATAGGATTTCATTCCATACTCATATTGCTACAGGATTTACTAACCTTATATATCGACACTAAGATTACTATAGAATTCACTAACTTTATATAACTACACTCATATTATTACAGGATTTACTACCTTTTATATATCTCCATGTAATGGACCAGAGGGAGACTCAAATGCATTTTATTGTCACCATGGGCAGAGGTACAGGCAGGCAGGAAACAACAGGACAAAATCTTGGAGTCCGGTACAGAAGGCAAGGTTGTATTCTGGGTAACATGCAATGAGGGAGAATCAAAGACAGGCTGGCTCGTTTACCAGGGATCAGGAGAAGAGGGAGAATCAGAGACAGGCTGGGTCAGTCACTAGGGATCGTGCGAAGAGGAAGAATCAAGCACAGGCTGCGTCGTTTACCGGGGAACAGGTGACGAGGGAGAATCGAGGACAGGCTGAGTCGGCAAAAGGAGATCCAAACGCGGGAGAGTGCGGGAGAGTCTTGCATGGATGAACCGAAGAACAATCTAGCAGTGGGTGTGTGTGTGTGAAACATTCTTTATTGTGGAAGAGTGAATGGGAAACAGGTGTGTGTGTGTGTGTGTGATTGTCCTGATTGCGGGAAAGCAGAGTGGAGTGGGGGCGTGGCAGAGTCAATGAATGCTGAATGGAGGGAAACCAGGAAGTGCCGATTGAGACAAGGAATGACTCTTGACATCCCAAAAAGACGAGGCTGGAGTGGACCTCGCCAGTTGATCAGAGCATTGCCGGTGGAAGGCCTGGGAATGAGCCGGAAATCGCTAATGTGCTTAGTGAGGACCCAGGATCACTCCTCTGGGCCGTATCCCTCCCAGGCGACAAGGTACTGGAGGCCCCTCCCTCAGTGGTGGGACTGCAGCAGATGACAAACGTGTAGACAGGACATCGATGAGGCGTGGAGGTGGCGGTGGCAGAGCTGCAGGCACCAGAGGGCTCTCCTTCACCAGCTTGACCTTGGACGTGGAAGGTTGGGTGGACCCTCATGGACAGGAAGCTTGAGTCTTACCATCACGGGGATAATGGGGAGATGTGCTCTATCTACATTATGCTTTCCAAGTATGCATATGGAAGGGTAGAGAGGTCCCAGAACAGAGCCATGCAGACAAATATATTACTGCTATCAAAAATAAAAGCTTTTTCTTTGACAAAATGGTCCTGACTGAAGTCTGAAAGTCCATGCCGGAAAGCATCACATAAAGCTGCCATATTCCAATTACTCAGGCCTGAGTATGAAAGTCAATGCCATCGTCAGCCACATTCCGAAGCCACTGACAAAGGTGAAAGAGCCCATGCCCAGCATTGGAGCCCTCAGTGCCCATGCTGAAAACCTTGTGTATCTCCTCAGAAAAGTTGATTGTGAAGGCCACCCTCGCCCCCTCGGTGGTGAAGGTACGAGGCTGTAGAGCAAAGAGGATCGAACAGTTTGTGAGGAAAGCCCCACAGCCCTCCAGCTCTCCAGCATAGCACTCTGGCGCCCCCACTCGTGTTTCAGAAGTGTCTCTGGGTGGCAAGGGCTTCGGCAGTGGTTGTTGGGGAGTGGCCGCCGATGCTGAGGCCGCATGATGCATTAGCCCAGAGGCTAACTGCTACACCTGGGTGGAGTGCAGACACTGTATGCTCCAGGATAGAAATGCTACGGTTAGTTTCAGCAGCGGCCATTCAAACAAAATGGCCGCCAACTCCTCCCGCTACCGAAGCGCTCCCCTGAGCCTCTCAAAGCAATTCTGTGGCAACAGTATGTGTGCTGAGTCCATGTCTGGCCAGATTGTACTGTAACGGCCACGACCCAAATGCAACACACACCAGGGAACAGGCAACGAGGGAGAATCGATGACAGGCTGAGTCGGCAACAAGGGATCCAAACGGTAAGTGTGGGAGAGTCTTGCATGGATAAACCAAAGAACAATCTGGCAGTGGGTGTGTGTGAAACCAGACTATTTAAAGTGGAAGAGTGAATGGGAAACAGGTGTGTGTGTGATTGGCAGAGTCAATGAATGCTGAATGGAGGGAAACAAGGAAGTGCGGATTGTGACTTTTTCTGGACTTTTTCATTTCTGGAAGGATTCTGATCTACTAGACTCAACTAGAATTGTCTGAGTATATTCTCTTGCTGAGCAGGTTGTTTTTTTAGCTGTACTTTTTGCTGTAGTACTTGTGCCTTGATCACTGTCAGCTGCTAGCTGGTGACTAACTGTTGTGTGATTGCCCTATTGAAGCTAGTTTCACCCAAGATAGGCCAATTGCCTTGTTAATTTGTGGGAGGGGCCTGCACTCCTAGCAGACAACTAGCAATCATTGGAAGCAGCCTTAAAGCACTGCTCCTGTGAAAGTGCCAGGCAAATGAAGGCTAGGCGAACAAAGGACACATTTGACTTTTCATAGGACGACTTTGTATTCTCCGCATTTTTGTATCCCGCTCTACCATGTGTTTGCTTCCCATTCCTGTCCACTGCTCTCTCCGGCAGTCGCACAGACGCTGGGTCACACCCAGGTACCACAACCCTACTAATCTTACCTATCCTACTCTCTCAACTCACGTGGAGCAAGTGGTGGCAGGGGGGCTTTGGAACTGCCAGTCGGCTGTGCAGAAAGCTGACTGGCAGTCTCAGACTATGCATCCGTGTTCTCCCTCAACTTTCTTGCTCTTACTGAGACCTGGATCACCCCAGAAAACACTGCCACACCTGCAGCTCTGTCAGATGTGTACTCTTTCTCCCACACTCCCAGAGCTGCAAGGCGAGGCGGTGGTACTGGCCTGCTAATTTCTAGCAAAATGGAAATACTCTCTCTCACAATTCTCTCCTTCCTCCTTTGAATTTCATGCTGTCACTGTCTCTCACCCAGGCAAACTCACCATCGCAGTTGTCTATCACCCACCAGGCCCTTCGGGTGACTTCCTGGAGGAGCTTGACACACTTGTCTCCCACTTCCCTGACAATGGCTCTGGAGTCATCCTACTCGGTGACTACAACATTCCAACTGATAAGCTTGACCCTCTTCTTTCATTCCTTGCCTCTTTCGACCTAGCTCTCTCCCCATCTCCCCCTACCCACAAGGCTGGCAAACAACTGGACCTTATCTTCAACAGATACTGTTCCACTGCCAATCTCTCCGGCACTCCTCTTCATCTCTCTGTCCACTACTTCATGTCCTACTCTCTCTCTCTCTCCTCCCCCCACTCACAGCCTCCCCCTACCCACATGGTCTCTTCTCGGCGCAATCTACGCTCGCTCTCCCCCACTGATCTTTCCTCTTCTGTTCTCGCCGCTCTCCCTGCCCCTGAATCCTTCTCTCTTCTATCCCCTGATACTGCCACTGATCTTCTACTCTCCACTGTCCTCCTCTCTGGACTCTCTCTGTCCCCTCACCTCCAGGCCTGCAC
>OMNS01085936.1:0-10162 GCA_900303225.1 Laemonema laureysi
CTTAACGATATTGCATGAAATAGCCTTATCCTACTGTAGCCACTGACCGTTATCCTCATCTTTACTGGACCATATACAGACTACAACATTTGATAACGTGTGATCGGTTCGACTCCAACCGTATATGGATGGGTTCTGTTCTATGTCCACTTGTTGAATAACCTCTAGGTTCACAAAAACATCTAGTGATGGCATGCAGAACAATATATTCCACATGCTTACAGTAAGTTGTTATTTTGAATGTATAAGAATGTATCAATTCACTTCCCAGAAATTATTAACTACAATGTAGGCTGTAAATTGATATGAAAACCATGGATGTTTAGGCTACATAGGGAATTCAGCTTGGTTATGTGTGGCGTTTTGAACAAAGACTGATAAAACTGTTAAAATTCATTTTGCTGGGTAAAAAGATTCTGTTGATTTCTCTTTTAGGAGTCAAGAAGAAAGATTCCAAAATTGTTGCAATGTTAGGCAGTTATGAACGGGATCTGAGGAGTCTTAGCGCATTGAGTGAGTTTCGACCTACAGTCATTTTGGACATCAGCTAAGTTGTCAAGTTATCATTGGTATATAAAGCGGTCTATCTGCATAACCCTCTATATCATGGTTCTTTCCTATCAAAATACATTTCACATATAATAAGACCTAATACATACTCCATTTAACACTGAGATATCAAGCATGCATCATATTTCGTCATGTAACATTCTTCTATAATATATAACGTAGCGTTGCAGATTTACGATCAAAAGTAGAAAGCAGAAGCTCAGGTGTGTTTATATATTGAAATCAGCTATAAGTTGAGCTCTCAACTCAACTCCTTATGATTGTTTTGAGGAGGTTTTATTGATCACCCTTTCACAGGGCAACAACACAGAGCTCAGGCTCGACACATGATGGACAGGTCTGACGAAGAGGACGACGATGTTAATTTAGGTAAGAGTCGTGGTTCTTCTTGTTTTTTCCTTATACTACATACCTCCAGGCTTCTCCATACCCCCTTCTCACCCACCTTCATGCTTTTATATTTGAAAAGGAGAGAAGGACAAAAGTCACCTAAATACTGAATACAACACACACACACACACACACACACACCAATGCAATATCCCAGTGTCTCAGCTGCTGTAACACTCACTACTATTAGGATCAATAAAGAGCCAGTAACTCCAGGTGCAGCATCCATGTACAGATGAATGCTGCACCTTGAGTCACAATGAGTAGACCCAAGGTCCTAGGGTCTAGGTCCTAGGGTCGACTCATTGAGTAGACCCTACTCAATGAGTAGTCTACTCACTGTGTCCAGGCCGACACACAGTCATCCAGGCTGCTGAATAGTCCCTAGGCCTTAAGCTAAACAGCCTACATGACTGCAATTTGAGGTATAGTATGGGAGGGAGTAATTACATCTAGAAAATGATGTAGCCTAATGAACATATGATATGTTATATTTGTGATTTTTATTTTTATTTCCCATTAAAATACATTTCACATATAATAAGACCTAATTTTATGAATACATACTTCATTTAACACTCAGATATCAAGCATGCATCATATTGTGTCATGTAACATTCTTCTATAATATATAACGTAGCGTTGCAGATTTACGATCAAAAGTAGAAAGCAGAAGCTCAGGTGTGTTTATATATTGAAATCAGCTATAAGTTGAGCTCTCAACTCAACTCCTTATGATTGGTTTGAGGAGGTTTTATTGATCACCCTTTCACAGGGCAACGCAGAGCTCGACCCGTGATGGACAGCTCTGACGAAGAGGTCGACTATTCTGATTTTGGTAAGCGTCTAAGAGGTCAGAGTACGTACCTCCAGGCTTCTCCATACCCCCTTCTCACCCACCTTCATCCTTTTATGTTTGAAAAGGAGAGAAGGACAAGAGTCACCTAGGTGGCGTGTGGAAGCCACTTGGGTGGCGTTTGGCAGGGTTCCCTGCTACATGTGCGCTGCCACCAGCAATAGAGTTGTTGGTGACAACGTTGTAATTAATGGTTTGGTTGCTTGATGCTGCATAAAATATGTTTCTATTATTATGCGTGGCGTGTGCTTTGTTGTGTGTCAAGTTCAGAGTTGGTACTGTTGTCCTTTAATGTAGGTAAATACTGAATACAAAATCAATGACTGCTAAGTAACACAAACAGCGACTCCCACAAACTATTAACAGTTAACAAAAGTAGAAAGCAGAAGCTCAGGTGTGTTTATATATTGAAATTAGCTATAAGTTGAGCTCTCAACTCAACTCCCCATGATTGGTTTGAGGAGGTGCTTTCAGACATTTGAGTTTTATTGATCACCCTTTCACAGAGAGGTTCAGAGAATACACAGTTGGAAGGTCGCTGGACAGCTCTGATGAAGAGAAGGTTTATTTTGGTAAGAGTCATGGTTCTTCTTGTTCTTTTGTTATGCTACATACCTCCAGGCGTCTCCATACCCCCTTCTCACCCACCTTCATCCTTTTCAAAAAGAAAAGGATGAAGACGGGCAATGTCACCCTTCCATTGAGCTTTGAGTCTCAACGACAAGGTGATGTTAAAAATATATCCTGGTTCACGCCCTGAACCAGGTATGCTGTCTTCCAGTTTATCTTGAGGCCAACTGTTATTGGAGGGGTTGTGGTACGCCACTACTTCAAAGGCTGCTACCCACTATGCTACCCTTTCACAGATAGATGTCTCAGATATCACAGAAGAATTGTGGACCGCATGGATGAAGAGAAGGACGATTCTGATTCCGGTAAGAGTCGTGGTTCTTGTTCTTTTCTCATGCTACATACCGCCAGCTTTCCTTCCTGCCTTTGGCAGGAGCAACTTTATTGCTTTTAGCCTGGATTATATATTTCTTTCTTTATTTTGTTTAATATTATAGTTTGCCCATCTTTGGTAAAATATGGCGCTTTGATAGATTTGTCCACGTTTGCAATTGGTCATATGGTGCAAACGCCGCCCTTTTATGTCAACATGCTCATAGCTAGATTGTGAAAACCTGGCTTGACTTAACGAGTTTTGATTGTCATGTAGTGTAGGGGGGGGGGTCTCAAGTCGCACCCTGTAGAGCCTGAGAGACTGAAACTGATATTGGCGATTACGCTGGCAACAGCCAATGAGATTTGAGATCAAGAACGACCAATGGGGTTTGAGGTCAAGAACGGCCAATGGGATGTAAGGTCAAGAGGAAGAAAAGGGGAATGAACTGGGAGTGCATCTACTGTTTACAACAACAGTTCTACAAACGTGTGACGAATGTCCAACACAGCTATTCCTCACATCTTCTGTACACCAGTGCATGGAAGAGCAAAATGACACTGTAGTCGCCATCTTCCGTTTCCTGTCTACATGAGTTGCTGTGTTCCTGCGAGATTTGGCAAGTTTTCAGAGAAGGTGCAGAGTAGTAGAGTACAGCAGTAGTAGTCTTCATGTGTGTACCCCCGCATGTTCCCAGTCGCTTAGTGTGGACCACTGACTCGACGGCAAGGCAAAAGTGATCATCAACAAAGACCGTGACGTGTAGTGTGTACTGCCCTGACTTGCACATGGTGTTTTGTTACTAACAGTAACTATTTATCCTGACAGAGATGCACATCAAGTCACAATGTGAAAAATGCGAAGTGGCTCAGCAGGTGAATTTCAACAAAAGAAGTCCTTTGAAATATAAGGTTACCCCAATCGAGAGTTCTAAGTGGAGATTCCTGTGAGTGACATTCTGTCTTAACATGATGGGATTCATCTGGTCCCAACCACAAGAATGGTCAATTGTAATGTGTTTGTGTGTGTGTGTGTGTGTGTGTGTGTGTGTTAGGCTACTGCTGGAAGATGAGGGGACCTATGAGTGTTCAGTTACAGGCCTGGTGTTTGAAGTATCGGAGCAGGCTCTGGTGCGCTACTCGGTCCTGTCCTGGTCCAAATTCACCAAGGATCTCCAGGACCCCTGGAGACTTACTGGACCCATTTTCAATGTGGAAGTGGTCAACAAGGATGCATCTGTGCTCAAGTTTATCTGGTTCCCACACTTCCTGTGCCTTGCTGGTGAGGACACAGTCTGACTCTGAGATTCAAGATACTTTTTGAATCTCTGTGTGCATTGCAGCTTTGGCAGTGTTTTGTTGACCAACCATTTAGGCAATTTCTTGGTTTGAAAGACGTTCCATCACAAGGCTCACAACTTAAGTAATCCTATCATTTTCACATCACAAGATCCATGCTTATTCTTAAAATGCAATTTACAAAATCATCAATAAAACAATGTACTAGTAATCTAATATTTATTGTTTTACTTGTATTTCTACAGACTTATGAGCGTCTATGTACATACTGGATAATATGCTTGTGTTTCCACAGACCCTACGTTTGAGCCGAAGTTCAGTGTTTTTCATGTAAAGGACGGCCATACCCACATTGAGCCGGTGGTGGACTTTTCGATGGACCATGTTAAGTGGTGTGTGTCCTCCCTGTCTCTCATTGGTCCCATCAATCAGAGCAGTCAGCATGACAAGTACCATGGAGCGGTGCTGCTTTACAAGGACTACAACAACTTCAGCTTCCAAGTGTTTTTGGCCTTGAACAACAAGTTTGAGATCGAGGTAACAAAGCAAAATGCACTAATGAGTCAGTAATGGAATACCTTTGTGTTGATAAACAGATACATGGATAGATAGACAGGCTAGATTAAACTGGGCTAGGCTAAATTGGGCTAAGCTGTGCTAGATGAAGTTGGGCTAAACTGGGCTAGACTAAGCTGGACTAAACTAGGCTAGACTAAGTTGGGCTGAACTAAGACTGGACCGGACTAGGCTTGGTTAGACGAGGCTAGACTGGACAGGGTTAAGCTAGAATGGGCTGGGTTAGTCTAGGCTGGACTGAACTAGGCTAGACTGGACTAGATTATGCTGATTTAGACTAGGCTAGACTGGACTGGGCTAGTCTAGAATGGGCTAGGCTGGACTAGATTAGGCTGGGTTAGACTGTGCTAGACTGGACTAAACTGGGTTTAGTCTCACAATCTTCAGATGAATATCTAAAGTCTGATCGCAGACATGCTCTTTTGGGTGAATGGGCGTTTCACTTTCTTTGCTTCATATTTGTTTCGACCAATCACGTTGCTGGAGGAGGGGTTCTGTAAGTGCATAATTGATGAACACAAACTCAGCCAGCACTAGTAAACTGTAAAAACGTGTCTGTATGGGTTTCAAATCAGCACTGTGTAGACTGGCCACTATGGAAATGATTAAATCTTACATTCTGAAAGCTTCATCCACTTGTGCAAGCAAGGTTTCTTTGGTAGAATATCTCCATAATGAAACAGAAAACAAAGCGTAACTCCGCCCTCTTCCATTTTTGGTTACTGGCCCAGGCTCTGGGCCGTCTCCCCCCAGAAGTTAGTCTAGGCTGGACCAGACTAGGCTGGACAGGGTTAGACTAGGCTGGGTTAGACTAGACTGGGTTGGACTAGACTGGGTTGGACTACTGAACTCCCTCTCGATCTTCCCCCCTCTCTTGCTCTCTTACCATTCGGTCCTGCACCTCCTGTTCCTGTGTGTGCAGTTTATTGATGAACAGATTATCTCGTCCGGTAAGCAATACATCAGGATTCCCAAATCGGCCACCTGTAGGCTGGAAGAGAAGTTTTACTGCCTCCAAAGCGAGCCAAAAGGGGAAATTGAACCCGTGGTATGTGTTGTGAACCCATTTATTCTCATTTGCATGTACATGATCCTGCAAAGAAATGGTTCTGTGCAGTTCATAAAGAGAAAGGTCATTGAAAAATAACTGTGTGTGTGTGTGTGTGTGTGTGTGTGTGCGTGTGTGCGTGTGCACAGCAAATAGAATTCATCCCTTATGGAACAGAGCTGAAGGGCTTCTTTGAAGTGTTCTTCGATGGGGGTCCTCCTTTCAGATTGTCTGTCATAGACTTGGACTGCGACAAGACTTTGTGGTTTGCTACAATCAAAGAAGGTAACCAATGTACACATTTGGAATGGTTTTGGTGGTTTGCATCGTAAGACTCTGATGATCCTTTTTTTTTTTTTTAATCAAAAATCCTAGCGGATTGGAGCGGCAGGATTCCACTAATGCCAACGAGAGAGGGTAGGCTTTTTTTTTTTGCAAAATAGGAATATTAGGCTTCATTAAGTTTCATCAGCCATAACATCCCCCTTCTGTTCAGGACTGCAACGCAGACACCAAAGAGGGAAAGGAAGCGCAGTGCTGTTAGGTGAGCCTTGGAAGGTGTTTTTAGGGATTTTATTCAAACTTTCTTTGCTATACACATTTGGATCATTAATCCCACCAAACATTTGACTTTTTCTCGCTAACCACTCATTTGTTTTGCTACTTAGAGGTGCTGTAGGTAAGACTCGAGAGATGTAGTAAGTCTAAAATGGCTCATAGAGTGGCAGGTGCCTCGACTCAACACTCCATGGCTACGGCATTTCTAACAAATTATACTCGAATAATGGAATCAGAATCAGAAACGTTTTTATTGCCAAGTAAGTTTACACATACAAGGAATTTTCTTTGGCATTTTGATGCATAACAGTAAACGTAGAATAAATAAGAAAGTAAAAAGCATAACTTAAAGCATAACATAACATAAATGTAAAATAGAAACATTTACAATAAGAAAACAACATGTGAAATATAAAATATATACATCCTATATACAGCACCTTCAAATTGTTGTGTAAAGCGCACAAAACGACGGGATATTAAAGCTAAACGTCTATGTAGTCATACAGACAAGTCAAAATGGTTGGGTAGATTAATGCTTCAATGAATAGCTGTTCTTCTATTGTTTAACGTAAGCTACACCATCCGACAACCCCCCACCCACCCCAACTGCCTGTGTGAATTCAGCATGAATTTCCCCATGGGGATGAATAAAGTAGCTGTCTTAATTCAACATAACTATCCGAGGCCAACTACGCCTTGTTCCAATGCACTGCAGAGGAAACTGAACTGTTCCCAGTGTAGTTATTAGAGGAATGAATTATGATCCGTCTGCGTGTCCATTTTCCAGAGAGAAAGCCTATGACTTCTAAGCAGCTCCTCCGGGTGGCGAAAACCCTGGGACAGGAGTGGGAGGAGGCAGCCGTCATCCTGGGCCTGACCATGACAGACCTGGATAACATCAAGGCAGCGGGCACAAGTGTGACCATGCAGAAGCTGAAGATGCTGGAGCTGTGGAAGCGCCGAATGCAGATGAAAGGAAGAAAGGTCACAGCAAAGTGCCTGCTGAGCAGTCTGAAGCATATGGAGGAGCTACCGTGCGAGACCCGTCAGTTGCTGCGCAGTAACATGCTTCCACAGACATGATCATGTCGAAGTGAATGAGAGGACCCGGGCACGGCCAGAATCTCCCGAACTTTGTTTTGAACAGTTTCTCCTTTTTTTCCTCGATTTTCTCATTCCCTCCGTCTTTTTTATTTTTACATTATATACATTTTTTTACATCATATTTTTACATCACATTATGCAAACGCAATCTTTGTTTTGTCCATAAAATGTTTGTTAAATGTGTTTACATGGTTTAGCATTAGTTCAGTCTGGACAAGGCAAAGCAAGGTAAACCATTCATATTTTATTACTACTAACCCTATTTCATAACTCATAAAATAAACTGGGATTTTCCCAACAGAACTTGTGTGTACTTGTATGTAAAACAAATTAAACTTTCCTGACATTTTCTATAACACATTGCCTTTTATCTGTTTTAGTCACATATGTATGTAGAATATAGTTAACTTCATGAATATTGTTAGATTACACGGATCGTATGTACCTTATTTGAAAATCAATTGACCGTACGTACACGGTCAGTATTGAGGGTATTTAGTGTTTTATGCTTTATGTGGGAATAATTGCTCTTCATTTTTTCTGGGCCTTGCTTAAATTTCCATTTCAAATATAGATGCAAGCAGCAATAAACCGTGTCAAGGACCGGAAAATTAAGGAATTTCACTGCTTCAAATCTAAAATAGGACTATGAAAACCACATTGAACACACATTAATCCTACTGTCAGGACATTTCTGAGAGACAACTAAATTTTGTGTTTATTTTTTACACATTGCAACAATTACATTCACCTTTTTCATTACTGGAGCACCAACAACCCTGCATTTCCGAGGAACAAGCCAATCACCGACTGGCACAGTACCTGCATTTCTGAAATGAAAACAATAAACGTGCACCACCTGACATTCTATGAACTTTTTTACATCTCATAAAAGAAACCTAAGCTAACCAGGCATAAATAGGTCTTGCCATATAACATAAATATAACTGTCTGACTGACATTTGTGAATCTTGCGAGTTCCGGCTAGGGCTGGCCGGATATTTCCAAATCCAAACATGGTCCCCAATATCCGGACACTGAAATGAAAAGGACATTTAGGCCGCTACTGTGGGAGAATTTTACAATAAAATATAGTTGTTATCTGAATGGGATCAGTGGAAGATAGCTGGAAACGACATTTACATTGTGAGAAAGGGTTTGCTGTGAGCAGTATTGGCTGGGATCCAGAGGGAGGATACTCAGCTGACCACCCTCCTTTTATTATACCTGTAGCAAGTTATAATAATACTTTCTAGTTTGTTACATGTTGATTTCCCCCACAAGGTATACACAGGCGATAATTAGTGTTATTTAGAAGATTTTAGACAATTTTCATGAATGTGAAATGGTGGCGGGGCTGATAGTTTGACTTTTTTCAACATTTACTACAACCCAAGATATGGGCTGCTGAAATTACAAATATTACCAAAACCCCACAGATACTATGAATACCTGATCAAGGTGTGCACACTATCAACATATAATGTTGGTATTTTATTGCGTCCATGAAATCATGCAGTCTCTTTAGAAAACACACAACGCTAATCTTAATCTCGTCAATGACCACGAATAGGCCTTAATGAGTCTATTTACTGTATTAACGTAATATAGGGAACAGCGGACACACTTCTAGCCAAAGTGTAGCTATTGCGGCTTCTCAACTAAACAGCCGCCATAACGTTACACATGATCAACGCGTATTTTGGTTCATTACTCACCGTTTGATAATCCACGTGGTTCGAGGGGTTGTTTGAATGAGAGTAGAAAGTAGTAGTCATAAACTAGAGAATGCAATTCCTGAAGAAATTGTTGTGTGAATGCTGGATGCTGAAAACCTAACGCTACACTGAATTGCTGGCTTGAATTTTTAAGAAGGTGGTGAAATAGTAGGAATAGTTGGAAAAGTGGGAATGGGTTTAATTAGTATGAATGGGTTTAATTAGTATGAATAAACTGTTTGCTTTTACAGTCACTAAGTGTTACTGTAATGCATAAGGCAGTGGTTCTTAACCTTCTAAATTCTACAATTATTTTATGCATGTATCTGTGTAGCTCGTGTATTAATGCATTAGCCTTGGATTAGCCTTGGGTTAGTCTTGGGTTATCCTTGGAGCAAGAAGCCCAGTCGGGATAACAATGCTAACGGAAGTGGACCGAAGGCAAAACAGAATAGCGAAGTGTTACAACTTGGGGTGATACTTTGATGATGATACTTTAGGGTTAGGGTTAGCCAAACCAACACACGTGGACAACCACACATGGACGGCACACTGAGGTTGCTTCCCAAGGTCTCTGCAGCTCTCTGGGCACCATGCCGTACATAGCGGCCACCAATGACCAGAAGTCTCAGGAGATGTTTTCAATATTGTCTTATCGTTTTCTCCCACTAAGTTACTTTTCCCACTTAGTTACTTTTCAACTTACTTGTTCGTTGAAGTAACTCAACCACTTAGTTACTTTTCCCTACCTAGCTAGGTATTTACAGAAACAGTTTATTAGAGAAATGTGGCCCAGGAGGAGATGGAAGTCATTCCAGCTGTGTTCTGCTCCTTTGACATGTGTGATTTCTGTAATGAAAAAGGTTAATGTAAATTGTTGCCATGTTGTAAAAATAAAGATTGTATTTTATTCCTGCCTTGTTTATTTACATGCTTTCCCACTAAGTTACTTTTCCCACTAAGTTACTTTTCCCATTTAGTTACTTTTCCCACTTAGTTACTTTTCCCACTTAGTTACTTTTCCCAGTCTTCCTGACCCACTTCATTATTTCTCATATCAGGAGATGTTTTCAAGATTTTTTCCCCCCACTAAGCTAC
>OMNS01085947.1:0-14960 GCA_900303225.1 Laemonema laureysi
CCCTTCATTAGCATGAAACAGCTGTGGCGCCACACACACACACACACACACACATACACACACACACACACACACACACACACACAGATGCACACACACACACACACACACACACACACACACACACACACACACACACACACACAAACACACACACATACACACACACACACACACACACACACACACACACACACACACACACACACACACACACACACACACACACACACACACATAAATGCACATGCACACACACAGATACACACACACACACACACACACACACACACACACACACACACACACACACGCACACAAATGCACATGCACACACACAGATGCACAAACACACACACACACACACACACACACACACACACACACACACATACACACACACACACACACACACACACACACACACAGACACACACACACACACGCAGCTATATGAAAGGGAAGCTAAATGGTAATAATGAATCAAGTGCTTTGTTAAATTGTTAAATACTTTTCATTTACAATAACTTTTTGATGTTATGCTTTGATTGTTCTCAGCCTCACTTGCATGATACAAAGTATGAAAAGTCTCTACTAAATGTAAATGCTTCCTGGACAGGGTTAGGCTTTCTCCTCTTGTGCATGGTCCTGGCCTCTGCTCTCTGGTCTAATGGGATTCCTACCCTAATATCCTGGCAAAGGACAGCGCTCACAGTGAGCTAAGCTCCTTACGGCGGTGTGGTTCACACTAAATAAGCAACTGGGGAAATGGTTTAATCCTCTTTGTTTTCTCCTGCCTGTGGAGTCTCCGACTGTGGTAGGAGGTGGACAGGTGTTACCTACTGTGATCTGCAGGGGGTTGAAACCCAGAATAGGCGTATGGTGATTGTGACAATGTGAAAAGGACACAACATTGTTCACTATCAGATGGGTTTGTCTGCATGTCTTAATTTAATAATTTAAATTAAAAGTATTTAAAACATGACCAACATCTGACTATGATGAATTTAAGACATTTTCAAAATGTAGGAAACACATCTGTTTCCATCTGTTTTCTACACATCTGATATGGGGTTAGAATAATGCCAATGTATTAGAATCATATCATCAATCATTTCAAACGAAACATTTAAAATCAATAGCAAATATTGTCTGCATTTCATATTCCTACTGGTGTTCTGTAAATATACTGGTGTCTTAGTAACTGAGCTTGGTTTCTCCTCAAGCATGTGGTTGACATTATCAAACTGGAAAGCAATCCAATTATTTCGAACTAGGCTCTGCATTTTTAAGTAATTTCCTGTTTGGCAGGATGACCACTAATCCCCGGGAAGAGAATGGATAGCTCCCTCAACCAACACGCTTTCCTCTTCTCTGTACAAGAAGCACAAATCTATCTGAGTGACTGCACAGTTAAACACAGTTTAGCTGCATCAGTTGCAATCTTATTTTACGGTGCATTATAGGTATTAAAGGTGCAGTGTGTCGGATTTAGTGGCATCTAGCAGTGAGGTTGCAGATTGCAACCAACTGAATACCCCCCTCACCCCTCCCGATGTAGGAGAAGCTACAGTGGCCTGCAAGGTGCGCCACAGCCGAGCCCGGTCATCGCCGTAGGGTGATGAGTCTGGCGAGGGGGATGATGAAGAGGCCTGGTCGTCCCCAGCAGGAGGAGAGGGGGATGGCTGGTCCAATCCGGAGGACAAGTTGAAACCACCTTCCTCTGGGCCAGGATCCGGGGAGAGTATCGGGCTAAGAGGTGGAGGCAGGTCATCGGGAGATGGAGGTCCGTCCACTCCTACGGGGCCATTCAGGACCCAGGGTGACTCATTTATAATGGTAGAGACGGTGTGTCGGTTTTCTACGATGAAGTCGACAATCCACGCTGGCACATCTCTATGGTCGTCGGTAGAAGACATGGCAAAAGGTTGGCAAAAATCTTTGAAGTGTACTTGAAAAATAGCGTTTCAGCAGAAAGGTTGGACTTGTGTAGGTCTTGCTTCAGGGGGTGGTAGCTGGTGAAGTGTCTTGGGGCAGACTGGTGTTAGGGTGGCTGTAACTCCTTCCTATATCAAGGGAGAGTTCCACCCTAAAGGAGGGGCCATGGATGGAGCAATCATCAAGGACGATGAAGATAGGCGAGCCAGGGGATGGCGTCATCAGCTCCTCCAGGTCACCGAGACCTAGAACACTTGGAAGGTCAGGGAAGGGAGTATCGGGGAAGGGAGTATCCTGGAATGTCTCTGGCGAGGCAATGCCATGATAACCTGGGGATGGTTCTGATGGTTCCAAGGACCGGGGCGATGGAACCATGTAGCTCGGTAGTAGAGGAATAGGAGTTGGATTTGCATCGTACTCAAGGATATCATATTCGGGTATCATCTCGTGTGGGCTGTTCTCTGGTCCCCAGGATGATGGTAAGGCCTGACGCGGCGGGTCGGATGCAGGTGGTCCCATCTCAGTCACGGACTCGTCCGATGGTGTCTTCGCTGCAAACCCAGCCATGCCTTGCGCTGCAAGCAGGTCATTGAGGGATTCCACGAGCTGTGAGAGTGCATCCTCGGGTTCAGAATCAGAGGAGTCCTGCATGCTTGCTTCTGGTGTAGAGAGGGATTCATCAGCACTGCTAGGGTCACTTTTCGGGGTCATCGTCGAGCAGGGCCTCCAGAGCGTGAAGGAAATCAGGCCCTGGGTTAGGTGAGTCCAGTAGGTTGACCCTCTCCTCCGTGGTGGGTACTGCTTCGCAGAACAGTGAGGTAAAGGCAACACTGGCGAGATTCGGGAGTGTTCGTACTGCAAAGTAGGTGTCACTCCCCAGACGCGCAGTACGTGCCCATACCCCATGGTCATAGCCAGACTTGAGGAAAGACTTGGAAATATTGTCCATTCGCATGCTGGCACACTCCCCCTGGTACGACAGCAGTAGAGGGGCAGGAAGAGTCCCAATGGATGGAATGATGTATCTTAAGGTGGTGTAACGATGCCAGCGGCGGGGGTTGGCCCCTAGCACTAAAAATCCCATGCCCAGTGTAAAGCATGAACGATGTGTCATGACAGTCAATGCAGAATATACGTCCGCCGATGTCCCATAAATATAAAACATCAAGGGGGCCCCTCGCAGACGATAAACACCCTGTAATGACAGACGTCCAGTAAATAAGATGCATAGCTATTGCAATTAAAGCGTAGCTGGGTACAGCGGGGTAAAGTATAAACTTGTACTACTCGTAGGCGGGAGGATCATCATCGGGAGGTGGGTCGCAAAGTATAGTTCCAGAAAACTCAGTCATTATTAGTACATCGGGCTCATAGTTGGCAGCCATAATTGTACCATCCTCAGACTCGTCACATGCACCGATTACGTCGTCAGTTTGCAGGGGCCCAACAACCCAACCAAGTCGAGGTGAGGTTAAATACCTCAAAAACGATTCACTAAATACCACGAGGTATAGCAACAAATGATACTGAGTGATAACTTGTGACCATAAGCCAACAGTCCCCATTCAATAATCCAGAGGAGGACTAGTGTTATTTTACAGGAGTTGGGGGGCCTACTAACCATCAGGAGCAAACATGCTATACAATACAATAATGGTGTCAGATGGAGAACAGAGCGAGGTTTCTGACCCTGTCATGAGCAAATCTTGGGGCGTGTTCCACCATCACCTGCCATAGCTGACTAACCATCCAGATAGCAATAAAAGCAGAAACAGCAAATAATCCAACATGACAAAATAAATGTCGAATCAATTCAACTTTGCTTACTTCTGGCGGCCAAGTAGTGGTCAATGCAGATGACCCAGAGGACATAATGGAGTCTATGGTCCGATGGTGCTTTAAAGAAAAAAACTAAAATAAAACAAAAACTTACGAGTAGTAGGTTTTGGAAAAGCCGCGTCTGACTAGAGTGTCTTTGGCAGCAGTACATATGTACAACAACGCTCCTCCCTGCCAAGTAGGGCAGAGATCTGTTGGTGTCTTAGAGAAAGCTCCTCCCTTGCTGAGGAGGGGTTCGTATGTTTCTTAATCAGTATTCGTCAGTCGTTGTCAGGTCCGTCCGTCGTATGATACTTGATTTAGCTGGTATTCTTTTCAGATTTAATGAGAGGCTTCTGTTCTACTGATCGATTCACGCCACACAACCTTTGGAATGCTGCCATCGCTCCTGCCTTGAACAGTATTATCAGTAGAAGGATTCTGACCGCCACTATAATAAGGGTTAGAAGCATTGGCCGTAAGTGACGAAGAAGGCTCATAAATAGATTAAGAGCCCAGGTGCCTAGGGCAGTGGCTCCCTCTGCGATGGCCCCTGCTGCTTTTATAATTGCCCTTGTAACGGTCGTCTTGATTATGAGGGCCGTGGTTTCATACCAGTGACAGACATGCTCGTATTCTCCATGACCACAGGTTTGCCACGTTTCGTCTGGGGACTCACACGTGCCGTTGTAGATGCGATTAGGGCCTAGCCAGCCAAATCCGTTGATTACTTGGCCCAAGCATAAGCGCCGTCAGGTGGTATTGATTTTTACCCATGTAGCCCCTTGGGTGATAGTCCAGTTCTGGCCTCAGTACCATCGGTTGCATATCGCCTTCCATCCTGGGATTGTGGAACAATTATATCGAGTGAGGCGAATCACGCAGGTGGTGTTGGTTTGGTCACATAGCATCTGCCATGGTCTTGGTATGGCGTAGACTACTGGGGCATATATTCCTGGCGATTACGGAAGTATACTGTAGCAACATATTGGTACTGTACCCAATAGCTGGTGGTCTGATTCAAACAAGGAATCTCCCACTGTCGCATTTCTTCCTCTTGGAATCCCTACCAGGTGTTATCGGTTGATCTCTGGAAATGTCCTTCATGACAGCTTTGTAATACACCTTTCACGGTCTTTGTCTCATTGAGACGGCTGCAGTTGAGGAACCATTGAGAATGGCCACTTTCATAGGTTTGAGCGATCAGGCATCTTGGGGAATATCCTTTATTTACAAATAAAGTGCCGTGCAAAGCCAGAACCATGGTGTTGGTTACACATTCATCTATTTTGTTGAAATCCCCTCTAGGAGCACTCTATAGGTCTTCTGGTGTAGGGAGTTTTTGGACGTTCATCAGTGTGTTCTGCGTCTGTACCTGGGTCCCTTGTCTTTGGTATGTCCGCGTCCGGCGTCCAAGGGTCGTGATTGTCGTACTGAAATGGGTAAGGCCCCGGTGCCAGATCCATGGGAAAGAAGCATTGGGCCATAGGTCGACTGCAGCGGTTCTGCCGCCTTCAGTCGTGGGTCCGTATGTCACCTGATAGCCATCATTGGAGTAAGAACCCTTTTTCACAACAGTGTTTACAATATAGTTCTACTTTGTGCACTTGGTCATTAGGCTTCAATAACACGGATCTAAATGTCTTTTCATTTGAAGTGTGCAATGTATTGCTGCTCGGGATCCGATACGAGGGGAGAGTTGCAGAGCTGCCAGAAATATCCAAATATTCGGCCTGTTTGGTGGGGGGCCCGACTAACGGGTAGGATGTGATGTTGTGGAGGTAGTATTCCTGCTGGTTGTATTCGTGGGGGATGTTTCGTTCAGCTCCTGAGAGTAACTGCGGAGGCGATGAGCTATGTCATTATCCGAAGCGGGGCATTTAAGATCATAATTGCCCCACTCATCCCATATTGAGCAGGCCACTGCTTCATCCGAAGCTTCAATCACAGCATCCTTTCCCCAATATCCAAAAGGAGAGGTGTCTGATACAGGTGCACAACTGTAGTTGCAGTATATGCGAGCTGTCTGGCCCTCGATCTTTACCCATGTACATGCAATCCACTTAGCCGTCAGTTTGGTAAGATTCAGTACCCGGATTTCTACAGTGTTGGGGGTAATTGCTAGGATTTCTGCCATCGCCATCTCTGCTTGGTTATAAGCGCGGGACGTGTTACATTTAGCAGAGGAATTCATCATGCACTTGCCGGTTTCAGGGTCGAGTCCTCGAGTATTTTCCCACCAAGCTTCAATGATGTCTTTGGTGTTGTTTCCCCCCCTTAGTCTGCTCATATTGCTGGTGGTTCGCCAAGGTAGGCTAACAACACTTTCCTCCGTGTCCCAACATGTCATCCGGAAGCCCTTTGAGCTTTTGTAGAAGGCGTTGACATGAGACTTCATCCATGGTCCTACACCATAGGTGTAACATAAGATGACGATGATTCCTGCTACCAGGAGAAACGGTAAAATCCTAAAAACTATTGATCGTTTCCAGTTTTTGGCCTTTTTGGGTTCGTCCAATATCAGTTCCATTGTTTTAGCCCCCATCAGTCCCCACATTTTCTGTAGCAGTGTCGGGGTCCAAGAGAGGTCCACAAATGGCTTGTGGAATACAGGGTGGTCCTTTGTACTGCAATTCGTACTGACTGCCGGAAACATATCCGGTGTCCACCACTCGTAGGGGCATGGTGTAGTTGTCATTTACCACACACTTGGGGTCCCTTATCCGTCAATCCAAATGGCATCTCATGAATGGGTCAGTGGTCCACATAGACATGTTCCCACAGATAAGCTCCACATAGGTGGGGTGGACTGGGTCAGCATAGTTTGGTCCCCACCTTAGTAGTATTTGGATGCCGTTACATTGCACTCGCACCGCGTTGAATATCCAAGGCCATTCTGAGGGAATTTGTAAGGTTGGTTGGCTGTACCACACTCTTGGTACTTCCCCCCCGTCTACTGTGTCATAGTGTGACAGGCGGCAGTATCGGCTGTACTGGAGTGAGGGATGCTGGGTCACTTAGATCAACGGGTCGCTCAAAGTAATAATTGGTGCAAAAATAGCCTCCTGACCCACAACCATTGTGGGTGTAGTCCCAATTTCTTGTGGGTTTTTTCAGGGAAATTTCTTTATTTATTAGTAATAATTTGATATCACCGTCTGATCCTGGTCGGGTCATTTGTCTAGGCATTGGTCGTGAGATCCGTCGTCGTCTGTCTGTCTGATGGTCAGTCATATTGCCTACTGTCTCCTGGTTAGTTTCTTCCTCAGCCATTTCTGCAGAGAGAGGCTGTGGTCCCGGCAAACCAGTTGGTAGTTCTTCGCTGGTTGGCAGGTTTCTTACAGCATTTACTGTGGCTCCTACAGAGTAAATGCCTTGGAGGGGTATTGCTGAATACGCTGATTACCATGAATACGGAAAGCGCCGCCTCTAGGCGTTCCTGTGGGTCTAGGGGCGTGGCCACTCTGTTGGCCAACATGTTTGGCTTCTGTATCACCCCATTTCTTCGCCAATCCTCTGAGGTGACTGTGTATCTCTTCGTTTTCCTTTGGGTTTTTGCTGCATTGCTCCCTCAGCCATCAAGGGTGGTGGCTATGCAGAACATGTTGGTAGCTTCCAGCCCACTCTCTCTAGGTACTGGTGGAAGGGACATTATCGGGATGTCGGGGTTCCGAAGTACTTTTTTAATCAGGCTGGCCCAGGTTGTCAATTCCCATGGTCCAACCCAACCGTCTTGGACGGCCTGTGCTTTCTGGTGATCCGGAAGTGCTTCCAGTCCTAGGGTGTATCCTGGCAGGATCCCGATACACTCTGAACGCCTTCATATGATGTGTAGATCCCATCGGAGGGTTTGTGTTAGCTGCGAACCCCTGGTCCTCCAGCCAGCTTCAATCGATCGCCCTCTCTAGGCGTGAGGGTTCCTCCTGGCTTGTTGGCCGTAAGGAATAGGGGGTGGTAGGCTGTCTCAGTGACGTTCCAGCAGCCCCTTCGACATCATCAGATCGTCTGCTGGGCGCCCCTGGAAAGTCATAGAAGTTGCCTTCTGGAACCTCTTTGTTTGGTCAGCTCGGATCGGGTCTTAACCCAGGGTCTTGGGGAGCCTGTATTATGATTCAGATACCTGTCTTCGGTATGGGGCTGGGGATCGTATCCCGGGTACAAAGGCCCTTCTTGGGACCGGGCTTTGGTCCTCTAGTGGTTCAAAGAATCTCCGTATCTGCCATCCACACGCCATGGGCAGGTAACACAACTCGTTGTCGTGCATCAATCTGGAGCACATACGGCAGTTCATGATGTCCTCTCCATTCCACTGGCACCAACACATGTTTGGTCCTGTGGTTGGATCGGCAAGACTCCTCTCAGTATAGACGAGGACCCGTGCCAGATGTCTCACGCAGCACTCCCCGCAGATAATAACGTCCATCACTTTCACTGAAGTGCGCACCATACTCTCCATTTCCTCAGTCTTTCCTTTAAATCTTTGGGGTCTGTGGTCCTGTATATTGCACCGTCAGCCCTGTACGTGCACTACAGAGGATACAATCGTTCCCCATTCTCTGTCAAGCAAACGTTTCCACGTTCGTTGACTGGTAACCATTTTTTGCATAGTTTAACAGCGATAATGCTCTTCCTGTCCAAAGGCCACCTGCCGTTCTTCGAAGGATAACTGCTCCACTAACGTAAGCTAATTTAAGGTACAGTGGCTGACTCATCTTGCCAGTGTGGTTCCTGGTCCTCTTTAGTCTTGAATTGGCTTGAGCTGGCTCACTCCTAACCCTTTCTTTAGCAGTACTGTATTGCTATCTATTAACTTCTTCACAGTATCTTGTACTTCGTACTTGGGTTTCACAGCTGTCCCAGAAGGATGGTCTCTCGCTTTCACGTCGTAAAAGGGCCTTGATTCAACTCTTAAGAGGGGGAGGACCTTTGGGCTCGATGTCAATCATTCAGTGACTGTCCAATCTCCACCATTCTGGTGCTCCAGTCCTTTTCGTTCTCATTCTTCCCTATCCATAGTTTAATTAACCCTATTGTACGTTCCACCACACCATTGGCTTGGGGTGTGTATGACGGGGAGTAAATCCTCATTACTCCATGCTGTTGACACCATTGATCCACAGTATTGTTGAGAAAATGGCAGCCGTTATCGGTACGTAGTTCCTTGGGAACCCCCAAATCGCTACAAACTTGGGTCAGCATGTTAACTACGCTATTGCCATTTGCTGCTCTAACAGCTCTAGCCATCACATATCCTGACATGGAGTCTACAAGCACGATAATGTACTTTTCACCTTTTCTTCCTGTGATTCCCATGGGGCCGGCTACGTCCATGCAGACAGATCCCCATGGCACAGCACTTTTGATTGTGTAGCCGTCCACTCGCTGTCCTCTTCGACCAGCATCGTATTGTCCGCATTTAACACAGTCTTTCAGGACTCGACGGACATTATTCAGGGTGATACAGAGCCGCTGTTTTTCCAATTCCTTCCGTGTAGGTTTGGCTCCGGCATGGCCCAGTCCTTTGTGAATGGCCAGCACCACCTCTTCCACAGACTTCTCTGGGACTACCCTTCCTGATAGGGTTTCTTCCCAATCCTTGATATTGACAAAGACTACTTTCCTCAGTTCAAGCGATCAACTTCTTGGTTTCCTTGCCAGTGTTCCCCCTCCTTGGTGTGGGCTTTCTGGTGAATCACACACAAGTCTATAGCGTGCCGCATTTCAGCTATTTTAGTCCATAGCTCGTGATGCGCTATTTGTTTTCCCTTTGCTCCTTCAAACCCGTTTTCTTCCCAGATCGAAAGGTCTTCTTTCAGGGCTTGGGCGCAATAGTGGCTATCTGTGATTATTCTTGCACTTTTTACGTGCCTTTTTTCGAGTTCAAGGAGGCCTTCGAGAACAGCGGTAACCTCTCCTACTTGAGCGCTACCGGTTACTTTCCCTCGTTGTCTATAGCACTCCCTGTCTCTCTGTTTTAGTATGAAACCCCAGTAGGCCGTGCGGTCCTGGCCTTTCCGGGATCCATTCGTATACAATGTCCATTCATACGTTCAAACTGTAGAGGGTTCCTGTTCACTAGTTTTCTGAGTAGCTTGTTGGGTCGTCCCAATCTCCAGATCGGGGTCTAACAGTATATCTTTCCATCTTCCCCATCTGGTGTTTGTAGCTTTGGTACTTTCCACGGTTCCTTTTCGTAGAAACAATGTACGTTACTTTGAGTTGTGATTTGGATTTGTTGTCCTTGCGCTAGGTCTTTTAAGGAACTCCAGTATCTAGCTATGACTGCTAGTTCTTTTTCTTCTGCGGGATACTTTTGTTCTACCGTGGTTAACATAACTCTACAAGGTTATCAATTGTTTTCCTTCATTGCTTACGGTTACTACGGCGTCGTTCTCATCAACGTTAACTACTGCTATCAGCCGGGTGGTTGTAGACGCACCACATCTTTAACGACTTTTTGAAGGTTTTCCAGGTTATTTTGATCTGTGGCTGTCCATATGAATGTGGTGTCCTCTTTTTTCCTTAAGCACGCATATAGTGGTTTGGCATGTTTCTGATATCCTGGAACATGGTCTCGCACATAGTTGCACAGTCCGAGTATCCGTTGTTAGTCTGATATGGAGGTTGGTGGTGTAATGTCCTCTATTTTTGCTCGATAGCCATCTGACAATCCTAGGTCTGTAGAGACTTGAAATCCTAGGTAATTCACTTGGAATTGTCCAAATTGATATTTTTTCAGATTTAACTTCAAACCTGATTCGGAAAGTCATGTTACTATAGCCTCTAGCCTGTGTAGATGATCTTCTTCTGTATCATCAGCAATGAATACGTCGTCTATATAGATCACATATAGTCGCATTCAGGCCGTTCAATATGTCTATTACAGCCGACTGGAACACATTTGGTGAATTTTTATATCCTTGTGGTAGTCTTTGCCACACATAGGCCTTTCCTTTGTGGGTAAATGCTGTCTTAGCTTGCGACTGTCTTGCTAAGGGTAGGGAGAAAAATCTATTTGCCAGATCGATGCAAGATTTATACTTTTTTACAGAGTTTTCAACGTGCCTTGTGGGTTAATCAGGCTAGCTTTGTTAACGATTGTTCTTCTGTTTAACGCTTTGAAATTGATAACCGGTCTCCATCCTCTGTCTGTTTTTTTCACTGCTTGTATTGGACTATTAGTGATAGGATTTGGTTCTTCTCTAATTATCCCTAGTTGAGTTAATTCTTTCACTATTCTATCCATTTCTTCTACGGCTCCAGGGTGTAAGGGGTACTGTCGTACGGCTGGATGCACTCCTCCTGTTATTGTGTGTAGATATTTAGATGGTAGGATCATTTTTAAACCAAGATACTTGTGCTGTTGTTATTAGTCTCCGTAGTCTTTGTTTTACGTCTTCAGAGAAACCACTTTCTTTAATTCTTTCTTCTAGTACTATTGGAACGTCTACTGGTTTATACCAGTCTGGGGTCTCAGGTATATGTCCGAGCATTAATAACTTAGCTTGTAATTGTTTTAATTTCTTCTTCATGGGTTTTCATTGTTTCTTCTGTGTCTTTAATTATTTCAGTGGTAATTAAGTCATTCGGTCCTAATAGTCATACTACTCCTTTCCATTGGCAAACTGTACTTTGAGGTGTCCGATGGTTTTAAGGCTTTTGCGGGTCATTGACACCTCTGCTCCGGTGTCCACTATACTATATTATTTCCTTTCCAGTACGCACCGTCAATGATGGCCCGCGCCTGTGATTCCATTACCTCCTAGGCCCTCCGGTGGCCTGGTTCCTCTCGGCCCGGAGGTCGTCTTTTCCAGCTTGGTCCAGCTTATTATAGTCCTATAATAAGGATAGGTAAGGGGTCCTTTGGGTTGCAGGTGGACCGCTCTGACCTTCTGTCTCGGGGGGTTCTGTTGCTGTTGTGGTGTTGACGGACCTCTTTGTCCCTGTGATCGCTGGTCTTGGGGACGTTGCCGGTCGAAGTATGAACTTTGGTGGAAAGGTTGTGGGTGACGTTGATCTCACTGTCTTGGTCTCTCGTCTGCCGGGCGTTGTTGAGAATATTGGTTTCCATCAGTGGATCCCATTCCCTGACCTCTAGGTCCTCTCCACGGTGGTTGTTGAGCCAGAGGATAGCTGTCTCTCCTCTGTTGTCTCTTGTCCTTGTTTCCTTGCGGCTGTGCGCCTTTCGATCTTTTCTCATTGATCAGGTGCTCTCCAATATCCCATTTCTTAATGGCCCTTTCTATTTCTTTTTGAGTGATGTCATTGGCCGTCAGGCATAGGAAGTTTATGTTGTTTCGTCTCCCCTTTCTTTAGCACGGGTAACGGTCTGGTGGTAGTTACCTGAGTTGTTATTTGGTGCCATATTCCGGCTAACAGCTGTCCGTCATTCAGAGCTTCCCTACTCTGTTGGGTTAGTTCTTCTTCCTCATCCACTTCCACGGTGACCACCATGCGGTTATAATGGGCCTGGGCACTGTCTTGGTCACTCACTGCCTCTCCCGTAACTTTCCCTAACCACAGGCGCTTGGCGGCGTCAGAACAGTTGGTATTGTTTTTTACCGCCATCCACGTTTTAGATACTTAATCTTATCTTTGTGTGGCTCTCGCTGTGGTATTACTAGATTCAGCAGTTTAAGCCCTTGTATTGGATTGGCGGCCTCTATGGGCAGTGGGTTGCTGAGCTCTGGGTTTGTCACTGCTGGGACTTGATCAGCTCCTGATTGCGGTGGGTACTTTCTCTCGCACGAGATCCAGGGTCTGGTCATCTCCAGGGGAGTCTTGGGTTTCTCCTATTATCGCTTCTCGTGCAGCTTTGAGGGCTACTGGCTTTAGTTTTAACTGCAGGGCGTCGTATATCACTATCACTACAGTGTTTCTAAAGTTCCCGGTCAAACTTTGGTAATCAATTAGTGTAGCTATGGATGGCATTATGAGAAAGTTAGCCCATTCTCCTTTCTTGAAGGTTATCTCTAGGGTCAATGGTTCCTTTCGACTTGTTATCCATCCTTGCGGGATCCTATGCTTCTTCTGTCCTACGTCTGGCACATATACTTTTCTGCCGTCAACAGTTTCCAGGGGTCCGCATTCCGGTGCCCGAGCATGCGTTTCAGATAGCTCGGCTATGTTGTATACTTCTATTTTTTCCTTTGGTCAGCACGATCTTGTAGTAGCCTCGTGTTAGGACCTTTCTCTCGGGTCTTCTGTAAGTTTTGTTGTTTTATTGGCTCTTTTCTCTGTGGTAAGTCTACATTTGATCACTAAGTTCCTTCCGATAGCCTCTCCCGGCGTGGTCTCTTAGCTCTTTCTTGAATGTTTTGTTGATGGGTTGTAGGGAATCATCAGTCAGAATTATTAACATCCACACAATCAGCTCTCACTCCCATCTCGACAGCTACCATCTTTATCCACCCGTCGTGGTCTACATCTGGGCTGATTAAGCCAGTTATCTTTTCCCATTCTTGCGGCGGGTTTTCCAGCTGTCTAACCCACCATTCTAACCATTCCTTTCTCCCTGCCTCTTTCTTTAGGTTTCCTGGTCCTCGTTCTGCTATGATGATCCAGTTGTTGGTCAGGGGCTTCTCACACAGATAGTAGTGATGGTTTGTTAGGCTAACTGAAGGGTTTAGGCCTTTTACTCTCTCTTTTGTAGTTTCAGACCACGTATGGGGTCCTTTCCCCATGAACATTATTCTGCATGTTTTTCCTATCGAGCCGGATAGCCCTAAGGCCCCACTGCCTCTTGGGTCAGGGGTTAGTGGGTTGAATTCTTCCATCTGTCCTCTCGTGGAGGGATTCCCCATCCTCTCTTCTTCTTCTCCGTCAGCGGGGTTTCTGGCAGGCGCGGCGCGGGGGACTGGCTTTTGGGACTGAAGCCCCGCACTTCAAAAGCCCTGGATCTTTTTTAAGCTTTTAAAATGATGACAGCCCTGACACCATGTTCCCTATGCAGCTTCATCAGCGGGCTTGATGAATATAAGCCCTGAATGTCCTCAAATCCAAGAAACGGCCCTGGTTTCTGGCAATTCTCCCGGACCGTTATCTGTAGCAGCGCTTTCTGGCGTTTCTCCCGGAATGCTATCTTCTTCAGCACTGTCTGCCATATCAAGTCGCCCCCTCCTCTGGGCCTCTCTTCGCACGTTGAGAGAGAAGGAGACTGGGGTGGTTATGCTGCCGCCTATACCTAGGTTGATCAGACTTCGGCCGTTGGGCACCTATACTAATTCTTCATCTTTTTTATTCAACGTCAGAATCTTCGGTCTGTTCTTCTACAGATCCGACGGTGGTGTCTGCTTTTCCTCACAAAACGCTCCACCTGCTTTTGGGCTGATCGCTACTGTATGCTCCCATAGGTCGTCCACTGTCCAGCCGTGCACTTCACTTGGTCCAAGATTTGGTGTCTTTTTGGTTCAGCACGCTCCTCTTCTTCCTCCGGGTTCGTTCTTACAGCTGGGGGTTCTTTGTCGAGCACAACAAAATCTTATTTTCTGTCGTGCGCCAAGCGTTTGATCCGTCGACTTCTCTACAGAAGCTATTGCGAAACCTGTTGTCCAGTAATGGTGGTTAACAGGTCATGGGGAGCCTAGCCCCTAACTATCTTGTCCACCAGACGTCTACCCCGCTAACACCGGCACCGGTCTGTATGATAGCTCTCCCCTGGGGTCAGGGCTCTTGGAAGTGTGCTGGGAATATTTAGGAACTTGGATAATTCTAGCTCCCGGGATATGTTTCTGAAAGAGACTAAAAGAGAAGTAACCTCTTGGAACCACTGGGTGATGTTTCAAGGCCTTTTGAGTTTCCGTTGATTCCTGAGAAATAATCGAATGTCCACTTGACAAGTATTTCTCAATCCTTTGATGGTTTTATTAGCCAGTATATTATTGTGAACAATGCATTAAGCAAAGCAAACGATCCATAAAATACAATATAATATTGATAATAATTACTAAATAAAATAGATCAATAATAGCATGAATCCATCTAATCCATATACAATTTGGACATACCATGAGTAATTCATAGTCTGAGCAGTTTGGGGTATTTGTTGATATTCAAAAATAGTTTCTTTGTTTTGGGATGGTGGAGAAGTTCCGTCCAAGAATGTTGTTTGTGAATCTTGTCTTGTCCGATGCGAGTGGGGGAGAGCGGCCGATATTGTGAAAACGGGTTAAAAGTCACTAATAACTAAGCCTCCCGATTACTCT
>OMNS01085948.1:0-11345 GCA_900303225.1 Laemonema laureysi
CCATGCTATCCGTCCAGAAGATTGAGTCGTGAAGTTCCAGTTCAAGTTCTTTTTTCAGAAGCTTGTCCATCTTGATTGCAACTGTGGCTGCAGTCAGTTCCATTCTTGGTATGGTTGGAGACTTCAAGAACGCAACCCTTGCCTTTGCCATCATCAAAGTTGATTGAACTTGAGCAGTAGGTAGCTTGTTGTTCCATAGGCGTCTTCGCTCACGTCAGCGAAGTGATGCAGCTGTGCGAAGACCGGGGCACCAAACTGCTTTGTCTTAACGCATCTGTCAACTCCCAAATTCTCAAGCTGTTTGAAACTTGAGATCCACTTTTTCCAGTTCTTAACGGCATTGTCTGGCAGGTCTTCGTCCCAGCTATACTTCTGCCGGCACAAATCTTGCAGGATTCTTTTGGCAGGCAGTACTATTGGAGCAACAAAGCCCAACGGATCAAAGATAGAACTGACGAGGGAAAGCAGGCCTCTCCTAGTGTGTGGTCGATCTTTGAGATGAATCTTGAACTTGAATTGATCTGATTCGGCACACCACTGAACATCACCACTGGATTCCCAATGCTCTCTCCATTGGCCAAGTTTTCTTGCCGATGCTCCTCAAGTCAGCGCAAAGCTGTGTCTTCGTCAGTAGTTGACTTAAGACAGTCGTCTACATAAAAATTCTTCTTCACTGTTTTGGCAGCTTCTTGACCAAACTCATCCTCAAAATCTGTTGCACATTTCTGGAGCACAAAGGTAGCAACACTTGGCGATGACGTTGCACCGAAGATGTGGACCAACATGTTGTGTTCAACAAGCTCCTGCTCATAGTTCCCATCAGGCCATCAGAGAAACCTGAAGAGATCAGTGTCTTCATTCCTGACTCTGACCTGATGAAACATGGCCTCCACGTCGGCCATAACTGCCACAGCCTGGTCCCTGCAGGAGCTGTTGGTTCAGCGATGTTCCTCGAAAGCCTGCTCCACAGTCAAAGACAACATGCAGTTTTTGTTTGACTGGATGTCTGACTCCGTGATGAGGCAGATATCATGTCCGCCCTTCAGTTGGCTCACGTTCAGCACTGTTGAGCTTCACTGCGTAGCCCTTTTTGAAGAGGTCTTCCATGAATGCAACGTATTCTGCATAATACTTGACATCTCTGGAGAACCTTTAACGCAAGTTAAATGCATGTTGCTCCGCGACAGCTTTGTTGTTTGGCATGCACAATGACTTATAGGTAGGCATACACTATAATGACCATCCAAAAGTTTTGAGGATTGAGACACCATGTTAATGAACTGGTGATCGTCCTTGGACATTTCAATGTCTTCGTTTTGTCCAGCGTCAGGAAAGTCCTGCTTGAACTGCAGCTGCCAGAGCTCTTCTAGCTTGGCTACTGAGATTTGATTTGCAGTGACTTCTGTGAGTTTGTTTGCCTCCATTACATCACTTCCACCTCTGAGTGGTCCATTTACTGTCCAGCTTAATATTGTCCTCACTGCGTATGGTCCTTTGTCCACACTGCTGATCACTTGTAGTGGCTCCTTCGCCTTGGGAACATTTGCTCCTATGAGTAATCCAACCTCTGCTTGGATATGACCTACAATTTAGGTCATTTAGTCCTCAGTCTTGAGACATTGATTCGATACATAGATGACCTCCTGGTATGTTCTACTGATCCTATTGTATGTGAACAGGACACTATTGTGTTATTACAGTATTTAGCCAGTCAGGGCCACAAGGCCAGTTTGGCCTTGTATTCCAGATAGATGGAATCCAAACTATGCCAAAACCGGTTACTAAAAAACAAATGATGGGTTTCTTGGGAATTACAGGCTACTAGGCTTTCTTAACTTAACACAGACATCACACCAAACAGCATCACGATTCTTGTCATTCCATCAAGTGTTGTTTGCCATGCCTAACCCTTTACCTTGCAGAGGTGTACAGTGTTGAATCCAGCCACCTTGCTGCTCACCCCTGAAGATGGGGAACCACAAAATTGTGTGGCCACCATTAATGAGTTGCATGGATCTGACTGCCACACCAGTCACCTGGGACCGATGTATTGGTGGCCAATCAGATTCCAATGGGATTAACTGTGGGACTCTGTCTGAGAGAGGCAAGCAAGCTGGAAACTGTGTTGAGAGGAGGAACTTCTTCTGCTACCAAAGACCAGCACCTCTCTCAAAACATGGAGTCCATAATGGGGAATGGGATGGAATTATGGGACTATTGACACAGACAATTCAAACGATTCACCAAGAACATAGCTGAGAATCTACCTTGGCGGCGAGGTGTGTGTGGATGTGTGGCGCTCCATCTGGGCAGGCACAAAGTTGGCACGTCCCCCCTCCTTACTAGTCTTAGTCTTAGCCCAAAACACATTTTTTTAAAACTCATTGTGTTTGAATTCGAACTGAAACGGGGTTCACGTAAAAGAGTTAAAGTTAAAAGTAAAATAGAGAAATATGCCTTATTTACATTGCTAACAATCGAAACATTATTGTTTCATGGTATTATAACATGCATTGGTTTAGATTAATGTGGTTATATTTGTCTGTCACTTTGATTTTCCAAATATGGTGGAATTCCAATATTTCCAAAACGGAGATTTGTGCCAGAATTCAATGCAGCGTTTGAATTCTTTTGTCATAACAATGCCTAAGCTGTGTTACGTTTGTGAGGTATTGTTAGCAGTGTCTGTGGGTGACCTCCCGCCACATTGTTTCTGTTGAACTAACTGTGTAATAATAAACACGGCATTTGCCTCAACTTCAAATCGCCTCGTTGATGTCTCTTGAGAGAACTAACTGAATTACCCACCATAATTCACACCCTGGAAGTAACCTCAGCTCACCACATTGCTATCTTCAACAATTTAATAGTTTCATGAAACTATTAAAACATGCATTGTTTGAGGGTGGCTATACTTGTCTGTCAAATCACCTGATTTGCCCTTGTATCCAAATTGATATTTGAATCAGAATAAGAATGCAAAACAAAGATTTATATTTATTTTATTTGGCATTTTAGAAGATTCTGGCCATCACTAAACCTTCCATGTGTCATGTAGCAATGGGTGATTCACAAGATTTAGTTGCATGAAAACACAATGAAAAAATCTTCCAGTCAGTAGTGATCGTAGTGGTGATGCTGGGTCTCCATGAGATGGTACAGTAATCTGCCAATCATTAGTAGCTCTGGTCACTACTCAAGGAGCCTTGGTTGCTATCTTGCAACCAGACAATATACAAACTATGCAAGTAGAGTCTGGACATGGACTAGGATGCAGTCCATGGGATGATCCAAACTACGTATGCCAAAACCGGTTACTAAAAAACTAATGATGGGTTTCTTGGGAATGACAGGCTACTGTAGACCGTGGATACTCATTCATGCAAATTTAGCACAGCCACTCTGTGACGTGGACACCAGCAGCAGATGCTGCTTTCTTACAACTTAACACAGACATCACACCAAACAGCATCATGATTCTTGTCATTCCATTCCATTCCATTCCAAGTGTTGTTTGCCATGCCTTAACAGAAATATACAACATTACCTTGCAGAGGTGTACAGTGTTGAATCCAGCCACCTTGCTGCTCACCCCCGAAGATGGGGAACCACATGATTGTGTGGCCACCATTAATTAGTTGTGCATGGATCTGACTGCCACACCACATTCACCTACGACCGATGTGTTGGTGGCCAATCAGATTCCAGGGGTGGCCCGTGCCACCCCAGGCCACTCCCTGGACATGCCACTGGTGCAGAACGCATGTTGTTTATATAGTTAGGATGAACAAACTTTATCATAGCACAGGAGGTCAGAGCACACACCCATTGAACCTGGAGAAGAATCATGAAGACTCCATTTACAAAGCACCGGATTCTCTTCTTCTTTCTCACACTTTCCATCAGCCAACCTTCCATGTTTCATGTAGCAGTGGGTGATTCACAAGATTTAGCGGCATGACCCACAATGCTGTTCTTCCAGTCAGTAGTGGTCTCCATGACATGGTACACAATCTGTCAATCATTAGTAGATCTGGTCACTACTCAAGGAGCTGTGGTTGCTATCATGCAACCAGACAATATACAAACTTTACTCTTGGAAACTATTAATAACACCATTAAATGTACTAATTATATATATATATATGTATCTCGATGCATTGCCAACGATCCGATACATTAAAGATACATACGGAGCAACTACTGATGCGATACGATTCACCGCTATTGCGATGCAGTGCGATACAACATGATTTGATTCAACACAATGCAATGAAGAATGTGATGCTATGCAATTCATTATGGTCCAAATGTCACCAGCTGTGCTAAATACTCTTTAAGAGGGTACACTATTTGCTGGGATGGACAAGTAGCTCTTTGCCAAGGTTGAAAGCAGTGGAAGATCCACTTGTTTTTTCCACCACTGCAACACATCACCACTTAGATCTAAATAATCCCTCTCTCTGTCCTTTAAGATTTCCTCCTTAGCTCTGTCCCTTGTGGACTTCATTGATGCTCTCGCAGTGTGAGAACCCCAGAACATCTGGTCCAATGCCGTCTTCTTCTTGGGAGGGACATCTATGGAGTGGAACAGAAGTGTAGAAGTGGGGTTATCAGTTGTGTTGAAAATGTACAGTATGCCAGTCAGTATAACAAAGAGTATGACATACAATACTATACAATAATAACAAATGCATCTTCAAATTAACATAGCTTTACTTTTGCCACATTCCCTATCAGAACAAACCTCTCTGTGGGGGATCCTGTCTCCTTCTGCTTCAGCTGCCTGGCCCTCATTCAGTGTGTCACTGTCCCCTGACTGACAATAATTAGTATAATCCATAGAGTAGCTGTTAGGTTTCCTTAAACAAAAAAAATACACACAATTTGAGTAAGACACAGGTAAGTTAAAGTAACAAATAGGAGAGAGAGAGTCTAGCTACAGTACACTGAGTATATTTCTTACCTCTCCCTCCAGCTTCACCATCTCTGCTTATCTTCATGAAGACCATGTCCTTGGTGTCATGTTTCAGTTCACGACGAACAAAGGGCACCACAGTCTGCCGAATTAAAAAAATAATGGTAGTGCCCAAGAAAAGTGTAACAGTCTATGGAGCTGTCTATCAAATCTATCTGTCAAAACGAATAACGATTTTAAAAGATTAACAGAAATATACAGTATATGGAAGGCTTTTCTCAGAGAACAATGTTTTTGCTTGGCTGGATTCGGCAAGAGCGAAGAGAGCAAGAGCGAGTTTGTTTTAACAGTGTAAAGGCCCTGACACACCAAACCGACGTCAAAGAACTAGTGGCGACGAAGGCTGACTGTTGCGTTATCTCACATCGCCTGTGTCTAAGCCAAAAAGCTGCACTTGAACACACCACAAAGACTACAGCAAACGGCCAACTAGCATGTACGTTCTGCGCCTGCATGAGAGAAAATAACTCTCCATACCCTCAGGTGGTGGTAGTCTGTATTTGTCATTCAAGGGAAACCGGAAGACCTACAATGGCGGATATACAAATCAAATATGGCCACTACCTTTAGGTAGTGGCTAGTATAAGATTAAAGTTAAGTCTTACAAGTTATTTGTAAGCAATATTTAATGGTGGTCAAAGTTGTCATGCCAGGTATGATCACATTTGGATTCACATTAAAGGGGCAGTGAACCCAAAATCATTTTTTTTCGTTTTAAATGTGGTAATATGTCATCAACATTGTTATCTATGCCATTTTGCCACTGATACTAAAATAAGACCGCAAAGGCCTCTCTGCTATGGAGAAGATACTTTTCCTTACCAGGACCACAGACCTGGGAGAAAGCCAAACAATTATGCAGCTCCGCAGCAAATGGTTTGTATTATTGCCATTTAGCCACCATGAGCAATTTGACTCATGCAAAACAGATATGTAATGTGTATATGGGTACTGCGTGCTGGATTGGTCTTCATAGGGATGAGCATGACCTCAATAGGTGGATATGGGTTGATGGCCAGCAACACAACATCACTAACTGGAGTCATGGAGAGCCTAACAATTTCAGAGGTAATGAGGACTGTGTTGTCATGATTAGTAAGACGTTGAATGATAACAATTGTGAACAACAACATAACTTTGTTTGTCAGAGGAACAACCTGGTTTTAGTGAAGGAGAACAAAACATGGGAGGAGGCTATTGATCACTGCAGGGTTCTTGACCTGGAATTGGTAAGATTCTATGAAAATCCAGTGTCTGATCTCCTCAGTTTGCACACCAAAGAAGAATTTGCTTATGCCCAGTGGGTTGTCGGTGAGGCCCAGACAGATGAGGTGTGGATTGGCCTACGTTGGCTGGCTGACCGGTGGCTGTGGATGGATGGGAAACCAGATGATGTGATGCCTGTATGCCCTGCCAATGGGATGAACTGTGGGACTCTGTCTGAGAGAGGCAAGCAAGCTAGAAACTGTGTTGAGAGGAGGAACTTCTTCTGCTACCAAAGACAAGCACCTCTTTAAAACATGGAGTCCATAATGGGGAACGGGATGGAATTACAGGACTATTGACACAGACAATTCAAACGATTCACCAAGAACATAGCTGAGAATTTGCCCTGGCGGCAAAGTGTCTGTGGATGTGTGGAGCAGGCACAAAGTTGCTGTGGGTCGTAACCATGGTGATAACACATAACCCTCCTCCTTCCTAGAACTCTTAGCCCAAAACACATTTTAAATGGTAGTGTTTGAATTCGAGCTGAAACAGAGGGTTCACTTAAACAGTTAAAGTTACAAGTTAAAAATAAAGATTTACCATGCTAACAATAAAAAACTATTTTTAAATGAATTGGTGTAGTCGAAGGTCTGTCACCTCGATTAGCCCTCATATGCAAATGGTGATATTTGAATCAGAATGCAAAACAGATATTTGTGTTTGTTTCATTTACCAAGCCACAATTCAATGCAGCTTTCTAATTCTTATTGTTATAGCAATTCATAAGCTAATTAATAGTTATGTGGTTTTATTAAGTGTGTTGAATTACCTGGTTTAAGTGTGTTACATTTGTGGGGTATTGTTCGCAGAACCAATGGTAATGATATGTCCGTGGGTGACACCCCTATCCCCACACACATACTTTCATTTCTAAGTTAAACTAGCTCAACTTGAGCTTCTGTAATAATAAACATTTGCAGTGACGGTTACAGGTAACAACATTTATTGTAGCGATGTGTGTGCTCAATCTTTCCTATCGCTGATTACATTTGGCCAAACGTTTGGTTTAAAGATGAAGTGCTATGAACAGGTTATTGAGGACAGTATTGGCTCTGACTAGATGGCAAATGCTAGACTAAACTGCACTCCCAACATACCGTGGTTTGCCTGCACTCTTCTCCACTCCCACATCTCAGGCCTCAAATACATAAAACATTAGCCTTTAGATACGTTTTTCTTGAGTAAAGACAATGTTGTACTTATTCAGACAACCAGTTCTTTATTTAGACTAGCCTTGTAGCTTATGCATTGCAAACAGACAGTCTCCAAACAACTGCCTTCTACTACTGTGTATGGAGGCGGGGTGAAGCTATGAGGTTTTGCTGACAGTTTGAGGATCCAAAGGAGTTACAAGATTGTCACAAGCTCTTTTTTAAGATTGGTTAAATATTTGTAAATATATAGTATAAATATTACAAATATAAATGTTTGTTTTTTTTTCACATAAAGTTTGACAAATAGCATTGATTTGTGAACAAAATACAAATAATGCCCCGGAGACAAGACCAGGCGACGTGTGGTTTTTGGTAGGCTAGACAATACTCTGGCGCATTCGTTTTCCTCATCAAACAGTTCAAACTAAGTCCCACCTCTGACTGGGCAGATAGCCAATCATAGTTTAGGATAATGGGCTGACCAATCAGATTCCAGGGGGGCCTGTGCCACCCCACATTCCATGGACATGCTACTGGTGCAGAACAAATTTTTGTTTATGTTGTCAAGAGGAACAAACTATCACAGACAATTCAAACGATTCACCATGAACATCGCTGAGAATTTGCCCCATCTGAGCAGGCACAAAGTTGGCGTGGGTCGTAACCATGGGGATAACACATCCCCCCTCCTTCCTAGAATTCTTAGCCCAAAACACATTTTTTAAAATCTCAGTGTCTGATAGAGTTGGAAGATTACAAGTTGCAGTTACTGACATGTCAGAGCCTTTGAGTGTGTGTGGTGGTGGCTGGTTTAACCTGTGTGCCTTGATTGGTGATTTTTTTATTGATGATTACATGCATTGTTTTAGTTTGAGGGTGGTTATATTTGTCTGTCAAATCACCTGATTTGCCGAACTGTGATATTTGAATCAGAATAAGAATGCCAAACAAAGATTTCTAACTAAACCTTCCATGTTTCATGTAGCAGTGGGTGATTCACCGATTTAGTTGCATGACCCACAATGCTGCTCTTGTAGTCAGTAGTGATCATAGTGGTGATGCTGGGTCTCCATTAGATGGTACAGTAATCTGTCAATCATTGGTCAATCTGGTCACTACTCAATGAGCAGTGGTTGCTATCATGCAATCAGACAATATACACACATACTCTTGCAACCTTTTAATAGCGCCATTAAATGTGCTTATCATTATCAATCGATCACCATGCAGTACAAACATTTAACAAATAGTTTTAAGGTGATTTTTATCTATGAAGTATTACCATTACTAAACCACTATTTTCAGAGTTTACTCATGCAGTATGATATTCTCATTCAAGGAACAAAGAATGAACAAACAAACAAACCAGGCAACACTGGAAGCAGCGTTGCCTGGTTTGTGTGCATGTTGGTAGAGCAAGGTGAGAGAGGCTTGGTGGGCAAGGCTGAGGGATGCAATGAGACCAATAGGAGCAGTCTTAACTGTTTTGGATATGGTGCCCTATATATTTCAAAGTTATTGATTTGAAGATGTTTTAATGATAATTATCTTACAGTTAGAGACAGACTGGGACTAAAAAACAGCCCTGTGGGAGAGTCAGACTGGCCCTAGATGTGCACACAGAATTGTTTTCAACATGAATTAATGAATTCTTCAATAAAAATTGTCTTGGAATAACTGCAGTTTTGTGATTCTCCCAAACTCACAGATGGCCAGTCAACCCCTGCTTACGGTCTTCAAGTTACATCTCAGAAAATATGCAGGAGTACAAATGGTTTGAACTATTGCCAATTTACCCACCATGAGCAATAGAATACTTCATCCATTTCTTACAAAGTCTATTACAATGTCTGGAAAATATACAAAATAATCAAGGTAGCACTGCAAGGAATTTCAGATTGCTTAAAGATCACTTCAAGCTCATCTCAAATCACTATTCCGGGAACAAATTTACTTTGAAAGGAAGACAATTGCTTTGAAAACACCCAGCTTCTGTGTATCATATAAAGCCTGTGCAGCATACTGAAGAAACAGAACAGCCATCTTTTTGGACCCAGTCCAGCCCCAGTATTTCGTCTGACAGAGCAAAATCAAGTTGCTTCCCACTTGCACTGTACATGATGACTAAGATTAGAGCTTGCATAAGGGAGTGTAAACAGCTGCCCAGTATAAGTAATGTAACATTTTGAGCATTAGCGCTTAGCATATGTGAACACTGACGTAATTTTTGAGGTATCGACACTGAACTTGGAACTGAACTTCTTAAGGTGGATGGCCTCTATGTGCCTACCAAGTTTCAAGGCCCTGGGTCATTTCCAAGTGGACTTGGAAATTACCAAGTGGAAGTGGACAAGTCCACTTGGAAAATGTGGATTTCTCTATAGGTTGGCCATTTATTGGATAAAAACTACAAATAATGTTCTAAGTCACCAAATTTGGTGTCATTTGGACCAATGTTTATTTGGAAGATTTTTGAAGTTTTCACAAAAGTCTCACTGTACAGAAAAATCTATCCTCGCATACCTTATGGATCCATGAGGCAAACATGTTTTTCGTCCATCAGGGGATCAAACTTTTGAGCAATCGGGCTGAGCTATAGCATTACCAATCCTATATAATAATACAGAATCCCCACAAATACAATAGGTATCCATAGTTTCACTGTGAATACATAATCATTAAAAATAAATAACAAAAATATACGGAAGGCTTTTCTCAGAGAAGAATGTTTTTGCTTGACTTCCAACCAGATTCAGCAAGAGTGAAGAGTTCAAGAGTGTGACTCTGATTGGCCACTCCCACATTATTTTTTCCCTGCATTTCCTTTGCTGAGCTCCATTATCTGGGGGTTGTAGTTAATCACTTTAAGTTGGGCACATGCTTTGGAGGGGCACATACTTCATGTGTGAGAATATCTGCTCACAGAGGTACGTTGACCCTAAGATTGTCAGCAGGCCAGTGCAGTGTTCCGGAGACAGCTGAACTGCCCAACCCTTTACTGTAGCTTTCTTAGCTAGCAGCGTTGCCATCATCTACCGCACCTGAAACGCTGTACTGCGGTTCCTGTAGGAAATGTGAGTGGGACAGCGCAACAGCCAGTGGCTGTTCAAGAGGTGATTTGGCATGCAGAGGGCACCAACCAATGTTACTATAAATAGAGCACACATAGACCACTCAGAGTGACAGAAGTTTTGTTGCGTTTGACTGCAAATCACCTGATATTTTCAGCATGCACATGCACACATTTGGCGAAGAGGAACATTACAAATATCTGGTGTTTTGCAGTCTTAAAAGTAAAGCAACAAATGCAGTCATATCGGTGAGTGGTGAACTTTTTTTTGAGATAGCTTCCACTTGGTGTTTGATGAATGGGGAAATAATAGGCAGGAGGTAGAGTGCCAAGTACGACGCAGTCTACATGTGGTAGTGTGGCCGGAAGTATATCGGCTGAAACGCCACAAAAACAGGAAGTGGGCGTATTTCCGCTAAAATGTATGCAAATTCAACATTACGTTGAGTGTACTATTGGCCATTGAAGCTGCTGTCACTGTTTGGACGAGGCATTGCTATAGCAATAAAAACGATCATAAATCCTTTGCTATTGATCTGCACTTGGGGATCAACCTTACATGTGCTCAAGTAAGATTAGCCCCAAAAATAAGAAATAAGAAGAACCGTGAGTTTATTTTAATTCAATCGCCCTGAACCTCACCCAGTATCAAGTCAAGTCCTATGGGTCAAGATTAGCCAGTAGATATTTCGTCCAAATCTGCCAATAGAGCTGCCAATTTTCTAACTATTGCCATGATTTTGGTGTCAGATGATGCAGCTCTTCTTGGCCTACAAAGATTCTATAGGATACAAAGGATTTCATCATCATTTTCATTAGAGATCATGTAGAAATGTCCAATATATTTGTGCATAATATATACAGTATATATATA
>OMNS01085971.1:0-13581 GCA_900303225.1 Laemonema laureysi
AAAAGAATTGGGGAAAACTGCAAAAAAAGCCCACAAAACAGTGGACCGATCGGTCCAAAAACGCCAGAGAGCCTATGCAGTTGCTCCCTGTGCAAGCCCTCTAGAGAGGGGCGCCCGGTATATGTATAGAGTAAATTAAAGCTGATACTTACATCCTATCCACGCAACCTTTTCCCAAAGCTCTGAGATTCATCTTGCTTTAGTCACCATATGATCACTATCATATTGGTGGGGTTTAATGAATAGATTAGCCTTCTGGTAACTCTTACATTGTCTCCATGCATTACTTTTGCTCTGTGTGATGAATGACGGCTTGGTTTAAAAAAGTCGATGATCACAAGTGTCAAATTGGTCCTCGGAAAGCTAAATGTATATCGTTTGTGCTGACATGCAGCCCGTCATGGGGGGCGTAGGATAATTAACGGCTCAAATCAAGTGCGGGGCAACTTGTGTGCATGTTAGAAGTGCGTGTGGTCTCTGCCAAATGAATGTATATCCGTGTGGGACCAAGCTATGGCCTTTTGGTATGGGAGGTGTCCGCGTGCACAATGTACACGTCCGAAAGGGACTACTAGAAAGCACTATGTGAGGGGCTTCTGTCCAAAGGAAAGCCTGTAATGTCGGTTCAAGTGCATTCAAAATGAGCCACTGTACCTTGTGGGTGTCGCGGAATTTACTAATCTCGCGGGAAATTAGGTCTCGCTTGTCGTCCTCCATGTCGATGGCATTCAAGTCCTCCTACAGGAAAAAAATATACTACATGAGCGATCCCATTTGAACTCTTAAATTTCCCTCTGGGATGAATAAAGTATCCATCAATCAATCAATCAATCAACTTCTTTCTGCGCAAAGGCAAAGTCAATGTAGAAAATTGTTGAAAGTCATTTGTCAAGTGAACATGGCAAAGATGTTGCTGCTTAGAGCTTCAGAAATGCACATATAGAGGTGCGTCTCTCCACTGCAGAGAATGAAGTCATTACTTCTTAAGTTTTTCATGCCCATACAAATCCTATGAGGAGGAGACGAACAAAACAAACACCTCTTCTTTTTTCTCCCTCTTTCGCTTGCGTCGGTTGGACTCGTCGTCCTGCGACGGAGCGTTCAGCTCGCTGGAGTTCTCCTGGATCAGCGCGTCGATGGCGCCCTTCACGAGCTGGTCCTTCTTCTTCGTCTCCTCGTCCAACTCTTCGTCCTTTTCCTCGTCGGTGCCCTCGGCCTTCCCCGTCTGCGCCAGGAAAAAATAAATACAAGTTCACAGTAAATGTACTACAACTGTCATCTTATAGTACTCATTTATTTGTACATTTTCTTTCTTTGCATCTTTGCATTTGTATATAGCTTTTACTTCCGTTTGCAATGTTCTAGCATGTTAAGGTTGTGACATCTATGCATGCATCTCCGATGCGCATATGACAAATAAACCTGAAGCTCACAACTTGAGTCCAGAATCCTATTTCTCAATGCATAACCTTCTCCATCGCAGCCCCTATCATCCAAGAAGGAAGGAAGGAAGGAGAGGACTCCTCACCCCGTTGGACGTCTTCTTCTTGGCCTTCCACTCGTCCAGCTGGGCTTTGGTCTTGGCGTCCACCTTCACCAGCAGGTTCTTGTCTCCGATCTGCAGGTCGTGGAGCAGCCGCAGGGCGCGCAACGTCGACTCGGGCTCCTTGTACTCGCAGAACCCAAACGCTGGGAGCCAAGAGTGGGTGGAAAGAAAGTGTCAAAGAAGCACAAGGAGGAGAAACCTAATGGCCTGCCTCTCGGGTAGAAACCAGGGAGAGGCCGCTGCAATGCATGTTGACAGGTAATTGGCCCATTTGGATTCCTCTATAAAAAAAAGAGGGGTTATCGTTATTTGGATCTTTTAAATCGGAAAACATATTAGCGGTCACGTCAATGACCAACTGCCAGTGAATTTGTGTGATTAGTTAACCTTACGTCAAATTAGACCGGTAACAATACATCCCCTAGAGATAGTGTGTCTGCATTGTAAACATTGACATTTCTCAGATTAAAAACAGCCATCATCCACTCAATCAATCAAAAATAAGGCGGGCTTCTGGGGTGAGGATAGTTACCTTGGAGCTTTCCGGAGGCTCCTTGGACTCTTTTCCAGCTCAGGACGATTCCACATTTCTACAAATAAAATAAAAAAAGCGTGGTACAGAATAAATATGCATGTTATACAGACAAATGCTGATAACGTTGCGTTTCAAACATAACTGGTTACAATACTAGATACTGGTGCAAAGAGGTACCGTAATATGGATGGGGTTGTATTTTTATCACTTCAAAAAAAGGTCCCTACTGTCCCGGTTTGAGTCGTAAAACGTTTTTGTGAAGTAAAGATTTTATGCTTTATGGTTTGTTTGTTTTTTTCAAAGGCTAGAAGCATGTGCATATTCTGCATGGCCAAGCACTGAAACAGATGTGGCATCACGTTTTAACACTTCTGAGTGAAAATGAAAAGACTGGGAAGGAAGAACTAGCCTACTATATAGTCGAATAATATATAGTGGAAGAAGTTGGTCCAGTTTCCCCAGACAGGGAGTCTGTGGCACTGCCTCCGTGTCTCATCCCTTACCGCCAGCAGTTGTCTGATGAGCATATCCGAGGCCTTCTCTGATATGTTCCCCACAAACACCGTGGTGGTGGGCCCGCTGCCCTCTTCCGCTTCTTTGGCTCGGATAGAAACGACGTCCTTCTTAAGGGCCGCTGGTTTACTGACTACCGCTACTGACGTAGGCATCAGGACGGCACGGGCGGGAGTCATTAAGCCCATGTGAACAGGGATCATTGGGGCTCCTGCAAAAGCAACGTGGAGGTATCGTTTCACAAAGTAGAGGGGTACAATCAGATACACTCGTCGTTGTGAAGCATTGTATCTGCTTACCTGAAGGGAAGCCGGCATATTGGGGAGGCATCCCTGGAGGTGGCAACAGTGGTCGGTTTAGATGAGGGAATGACATCTTGTGTGCTTACTGGGCCGACCTCGTGAAGGAACAGAAGGAAATATTACAAAGTGTACACGTAACATACGATTCTATTTTCACTGTGTGTGTGTGTGTGTGTGTGTGTGTGTGTGTAAGAGAGAGAGAGAGCGAAAGAGAGAGAGCGCGAGAGAGAGAAAGAAAAGTTCATATTGGGGAATTCAGCAGTTACTTTCTTCTTTTATCCTTTTGTAAACGATTATACGTGTTACGTTAATACTACATAAGGTGATGCTTTTTACCCAGATGGCCATTAGTTTGGGCTCATATCAAACATATGTTAATCACACTAAATGTTGCTTCCGATGACGAGTTGGCATACTATATAATACGGCCTATTCTCGGTCGGTAATTTCTACGATTGATCAGAGAGTTATTTCTAAACACTTATTAATACAATAACTATTTTGCAGCAACCCGCGTGCTTTGGTCTGCCGTATGTGAAACCGTCCCGTGAAGCTAAAAGAAGCTAAGCTAATACGAGTAAAACGGACACAATACTGCTTCCGGCCAGACTTGCTAGATATAAGTTTAAATTAAAAACATACCCTAAATCAGGTGGCACGTAAATTGTAAAACAGCTACCAGCTGGTTATTGTTCTTGAATCGCTTACTCCACAATTTGTTTTAGCAGGTTGGTCTTGCGGGCCTTCAAAAACATAGACGCAAATGAGTCCAGAGTTGAGGTGCGCTTGTTTTGTATCTCGGCTATGCCCTCTGAAACGGGACATACTGATAGTAGGCCCTATGTATACCGTTCCATTAGAACACACACTCACACACACAGGATATAGAATATAGAACATAGAACATTGAATATAGAATATAGAATATAGACCATATAATATACAATATAGACTGTAGAATGTAGAATATAGAATATAATATAATAATATTATACAAAAAAATAAGATCGTTAGTTATCGTGTACTCTTCGACGTGCTGAGTAGTGGTCTCTGTTAACTTGTTTAATGTCATGCACGTATTGCACCTTGCAAAAAACGTATAAGTAACATTGTGAATAACTAAAACCAGTACTACTACGAATATCACTACTGGCCTACTACCACTAACGTACGTTTCGTATCGATTGATTTATAATTTCTCATTGATTGTTTATACTTAATTTCGGTTCATTTTTATTTCAATTTTGCATATTGCCGTACAAACATAATTCATTCGAGTATCTAAAAGAACTGGGGATTCTTTTATTTTATGTGGATTCACTATCGCCATCAAATATTGGAGTTACAGTGCAAGGTTGCTATAGTACTTTTGTTGCCCGCACAGTATGACAGCTGTAGCTGTGGGGAGGCCTGCATCTGACAAGATGGTGACGTCAAATTCAGGCGGGTTTTTGATGGAAAGTGCTAGAACAACCGAAGCGCACCCTCTTAAAACGACGATATCCCTCCAACAGATAAAACAGACCCATTTTTTCTACCATTTAAGATTATTTTTTCGTGCTATTGTGTATCCAATCGAGACATACAATCTATGGCAAACATAAAGGTAAACATAAGCATACCATGTGTGTGTGCACGAGTTTCTACTTAATAAACAAAGGCAATGTTCCATATTATTCATTGTATTTGTTCGTCGTAACGTTTGATATAAAATATACAAGGACATATTTAAGCAGTTTGAGACGGTTTGTATACATCTAACGCATGTAGCCCGTTTAACACCCTTATAAGATGTTCAGCATTATTACATTGTTATTATACATAACACGCAGCACAAACATACTAGTATAAATACTACCTAGATGCATCATGATGTATGAATGTTAACTGTGTGACATGTATGTGTACCGAAGGTGCATATTTTAGTTGGAAACAATATACTTGAGTTGGGATTAACTGCAGTTATGAGTGCGGAGGGATACACCGCACGTTGAAAACGCATGGCTATAAAGAATTCGGTCTTTTAAAACGGAAGTCCCTTTCTATTTTCCTGCGTCGGAGTGCAGCAGGGATTTTTTATTGGTGGCATTTTATTCAAGAAAAGTCAACGAAACATTCAAGGTATGTAAACGAATGTGACACTTTGAGTAGCAGTCATTACAACCACTTTAATGAATTGTTTCTTTTATCGCCCCTTTGCTGTAAAACCTAAATATCTTGGATAATTTCTATCGTTGGTCACGACAATTCAGATAGCACCGCCATTGCCCATTTGCACTAAAGACCGATATTTCTTTGTCCGTTAACGGTTGTTTATGGTTTTTGTATTTGCATGTTTTTAATGGGCTGAACATCATTGTATACGCGTAGTTTTCGCAGTTCTGATAATCTGCATCTCGGCCCTGCGTCAAAGCAGGTGTGACCATGATGACTGTGCTAATGGATTTATTTGACCATACATCTTTATTGAACCGATATATGACACACATTTGACCTTCCTTGCTCAAATACATTTATGTAATTGTATTTATTTTGTAAAACTGCGGCATTTCTCTTTCAGCTTGGGTTTAAATAAATGAATTGACTTTGAAAGACTGGATTTGGAGTCTTCCATTTTAATATCCTAACCCCCCCGGGTTTGCTCCCAACATTTTTAAATGGCCGCTAGTGTAACATTTGGTAGATTTTGTTTAAATAATCGTTACGTTTGTTTAACTATTTAAATTTGTACATTATTTAGGTCGGGGTGGCAGTAGTTAAAATGGCCATCAATATTGTCAGATTCCGATGTATTTCGAATTTGGTCTTGAAACGGCGTTTAATAGTGGTCGTCGGCCGTTTAACTTGGAACTGGCGTATTGCTATATGCCTTTCGATCGTACAGTTAAAAAAAAAACTCCTGGATGTTATATTTCACGATACGTTTCTGCCAACACGTGCTTGTAGGCTCCATTGTCTATTTGACGGCGCCATGTTGGGTTAATGGTTACTGAGTGCTTTCTGTTCAGTGTTCCGGGTATAGCGTAACGTGCTAATTTAATGAACTGCTACATTTTCACACCTTCTCGTATATTTACTGGTTTCCATTTGATCCATGCGGTGTACTTGTGACTGGTATTAACTATAAAGTGTACTAATTACTTTTCAGATGCCTGAAGATATGCGCCAAGAAGAAGAGCCTGAGACCTTTGCCTTCCAGGCAGAGATCGCTCAGCTTATGTCCCTGATTATTAACACCTTCTATTCCAACAAGGAGATCTTCCTTAGGGAGTTGATCTCCAATGCCTCTGATGTAAGTTAATTGTGTGTGTGCACACCTGTGTCTGTATAGTTTTTACTTGTGTGGTTGTGCCTATACATTTTGAAAGGAATGTTCTGTGGTTACTATGAGGTTTACAATTTAACATAAATAATTAATTTATGGCGAAATGTCGCCTCCATCCATGACAAAGATCTCTAAATAATTGTGACACTTTAAGGCATTGGACAAAATCCGCTACGAAAGTTTGACTGACCCCTCCAAACTGGACGATGGCAAGGAGTTGAAGATTGACGTCATCCCTGATGTAGCTGCGCGTACCCTAACCCTGATCGATACTGGGATTGGCATGACCAAAGCTGACCTGATCAATAACCTTGGTACCATCGCCAAATCTGGCACCAAGGCCTTCATGGAGGCTCTTCAGGTAGGAAGACCGCAGCATTTGGTCTATCAAGTTTGGCAGACAGTTTGTTAAAATAGCTAATGCTATTTTGCTACAGCATTCAACCACAGAGGGTGAACATAAAAAAAATCATAAACACCTGGTGGTTAAATAGGGGCTCCTTCATTTTTATTTTGCACAAGATTGACTAATATAGTCGTTTGAATCTTCTAGGCTGGAGCTGACATCTCCATGATTGGTCAGTTTGGTGTGGGTTTCTACTCTGCCTACCTGGTGGCTGAGAAAGTGGTTGTCATCACCAAACACAATGATGATGAACAGTATGCCTGGGAGTCCTCCGCTGGAGGCTCTTTCACAGTCAAGGTTGATACTGGTAGGTTCACACAGGGTCCTTGTTTATTCATTTTAAACTAGTTGAAGTGGTCTCAGGATGTCAAGACGTAAAATAGCCATGACGTATCGCAGGGCTGAATACTCATACCGAATAGCTTCATGTCATGAAAGTGTCAAAGTCGACACATAAACGTGAGTCTTGGAACTACCTGAGTGTAGGGGTGTAATCTGAATCCCCCTCCCACTCAGTCTGAAACGCAGTCAATAAGTCGGCGTGACGAAAACAAATTGCATGAGATTGTAATGGGACATCGTTTTCTGATGTCAATCACTTGCTAATCTGTTCCATCCTAAATGCTGTTCTCAGGTGAGCCCATGGGCCGTGGAACTAAGGTGATTCTGTACCTGAAGGAAGACCAGACGGAGTACGTTGAGGAAAAGAGGGTCAAGGAAGTCATCAAGAAGCACTCCCAGTTCATTGGCTATCCCATTACCTTGTTTGTAAGTATAACAAGATTTCAGCCCTACTCTATGGAGTTCATCCGCAGAGTTGGCTACAATGTAAATTTGAAATGCACCTTTACGTCTTAAAATTGAATGACTCATCATTGTATAGATTTCACGTTTCAGTCCCAACACTAGTAATTCAACTGTTCTGCCCTTACCACCATAGGTGGAGAAGGAGCGTGACAAGGAGATCAGCGACGATGAGGCAGAGGAGGAGAAGCCAGAGAAGGAGGAGAAGGAGGATGACGGTGAGGACAAGCCTAAGATCGAGGATGTTGGCTCGGATGATGAGGAGGACACCAAAGACAAGGACAAGAAGAAGAAAAAGAAGATCAAGGAGAAGTACATCGACCAGGAGGAGCTGAACAAGACCAAGCCCATCTGGACCAGGAACCCAGACGACATCACCAACGAGGAGTATGGAGAGTTCTACAAGAGCCTGACCAATGACTGGGAGGACCACCTTGCCGTCAAGGTAACTGTCTACAGTGGATTTTGCGTGGACATGACTGGTATTCAACTGGTATGGCAGCATTTTGTTTGGCGGACTTGATTTAAACAAGTTTCCTTTTCACAGCACTTCTCAGTGGAGGGCCAGCTTGAGTTCCGAGCCCTGCTCTTCATTCCCCGCCGTGCGCCCTTTGACCTCTTTGAGAACAAGAAGAAGAAGAACAACATCAAACTGTACGTCAGGAGGGTTTTCATCATGGACAGTTGTGAAGAGCTCATCCCAGAGTACCTGAGTAAGTAGGACAGGTGTTTTACTGACGTGGCTGTATCCGTTTCCAACCCTTGGCATTATGGTTGCCCGTATTGTAAACTGGAAAGCAGCTGGTTCAAATGACTGTTTCCCTTGCAGACTTTGTTCGTGGTGTGGTGGACTCTGAGGACCTGCCCCTCAACATCTCCAGAGAGATGCTGCAGCAGAGCAAGATTCTGAAGGTCATCCGCAAGAACATTGTCAAGAAGTGTCTGGAGCTCTTTGCTGAACTGGCTGAAGACAAGGAGAACTACAAGAAGTTCTACGACGGTTTCTCAAAGAATCTCAAGGTATGGAACGGCAATATTTTGAATGCATATCATTAAAAGCATTTGTAATTTTGGAGAAAATACTGTTGGTATATATCTGGTGGACCACATGGTATGTTACTGGTGTACCAGCAACTTGGACCTGTTGAAACTTTTGTCAACGTTGCTTTCAAAGTGTCTGGCTCTGCATGTTTTTAAATCTTCCTGCCTCTGCTATTTATAGCTGGGCATCCATGAAGACTCTCAGAACCGCAAGAAGCTCTCAGAGCTTCTCCGCTACCACAGCTCACAGTCTGGGGATGAGATGACTTCCCTCACAGAGTATCTCACCCGCATGAAGGAGAACCAGAAGTCAATCTACTACATCACTGGTGGGTTTGCCTCTCTGCTTGCAACAGTGTGATATTGGATATGCTACAAGTCATTAATTTTTACGATACGCATTAACTTTCAAAGATGCAAGTTTCCATCCTGACAATTTTATTCAATCTTGACACCATATGGTATTTCATAAGGTGAGAGCAAGGACCAGGTGGCCAACTCTGCCTTCGTGGAGCGTGTGCGCAAGCGTGGTTTCGAGGTCCTGTACATGACCGAGCCCATCGACGAGTACTGCGTTCAGCAGCTGAAGGAGTTTGATGGCAAGAGCTTGGTCTCTGTCACCAAAGAAGGTCTGGAGCTCCCCGAGGATGAGGAGGAGAAGAAAAAGATGGAGGAGGACAAGACAAAGTTTGAGAACCTCTGCAAGCTCATGAAGGAGATTCTGGACAAGAAAGTGGAGAAGGTCAGCAATGTGAACTTGTGCATTCTTTTGAGTTTATATTGGTGACTTAAACTTTTAAACCTTGATACAATTGACAATGTCTTATTTGGTAACAGGTGTCCTAAAATATCCTGCAATTGATTTGATGTTGGTGAGTTAGTGCGGTCATTGAGATGGTTTGGTTTTGTGTGAAAGCGTTGCGTCCAGAAGATGGTAGACCGCACGTTGAAGATGGAAAAGCATTTTGGACCGCAAAATTGATGTGAACATGCTAGCATAGAAACTGTTGTATTTTCTGACCATTTTTTAGGATATGAACTTGCCATTTTGGGTTTTGTCATACCATATTGGTCATTAACAAGGCTTGAAGATGTGTTGCTTTTTGTGGTCACTCTACTAAGACTTAATCGCATTTGACTACCAGACATGTCTGCGTGTGCCGTAACAGTACTTACCTGCATGCTTCACTCACATTGGACCGCCACTGAATGTTTTGTATGTGTATACATTTTCACTGTCTGACCATGTGCTGCTACCTACAGGTGACTGTGTCCAACAGACTGGTGTCATCGCCTTGCTGCATCGTCACCAGCACGTACGGCTGGACGGCCAACATGGAGAGGATCATGAAAGCCCAGGCCCTCAGAGACAACTCCACCATGGGCTACATGATGGCCAAGAAGCACCTGGAGATCAACCCTGATCACCCCATTGTGGAAACCCTCAGGCAGAAGGCCGACGTTGACAAGAACGACAAGGCTGTGAAGGACCTGGTCATCCTGCTGTTCGAGACCGCCCTGCTCTCCTCTGGCTTCTCCCTGGACGACCCCCAGACCCACTCCAACCGCATCTACAGGATGATCAAACTTGGCCTGGGTGAGTGACGATTACAGCCTTGGTATTTAGTCACTAGTGGTAGCAGTTTGGCAATAGGGATCAGTCCCACAGTGCGATATGTTGAAGTCTTCCTTTGGGGACATGTTTGGCAATTTTGAAAAAGGTAGTAAATCACTATCGCAATACTCTGCATCTGTTTTTATCTAATAGTTATCAGTCTGTTAATCTCATGTCAATCATTTTTATTGTAGTAAAATGGGTTTGACAAGCAGACCAACCAAAAAACTTGGTTTTGGCTCCATCTGGTGGACTGAAAAAGCAATTGATACAAAGAAAATCACTTGGCATCTCTGTATCAATACAATATTGTGTTTATTTTTTTTTACTGTGCAGTATTGTTTTTTTTAATTCCCCCCCCCCCAACCAAAGTTGTCCCGGTAACAGATTACATAGCATTAGCAGTAACCAAATATGCGCCCAACGTAACCCAACTCCTATATCCATGTTTAGGTATCGATGACGACGATCTACCTGCTGAGGAGCCCGTCTCTGCCCCGGCGCCAGATGTGCTCCCCCCGCTAGAAGGTGACGACGACGCTTCTCGCATGGAGGAGGTGGATTAAATCGCGACCTCGGAGCCAAGCCTTTTAGCCTCACCTTTTCAAATGTACATCTTACCGGGGGGAACGTGGTTGTAATCTTTTTGGTTCTAAAGAAAAAGTTAACTCCTGTTGTCCAGTGGACCGCTGTCTATCCCAGACAAAATTTTTTCCCTCCTTTTTGCTCTATATGATAAAAGTTAATGACAAACACATTTTGACTAGTACCCTGTTGCACTGAGTTTGCTTAACTGGCCGGGTCGCTGTGTGAACATGGGGAATGGACATTCCATGGTGGAGAGGGGTTGGGTGGATTCGATTCATGTGCTACAGTTGCATGAGTGGACTGCAAGTTTCCTTTGCCTGAGTTCAGGCTTGTCTGTATTCAGTCTCTTTGTTTTGGAAAAAATTAAAGCTGTATTACCCTAAAGAACATTTTGCCATTTTTTTTTTTTTGTCTGACTTTCTGTCTACATGACTAAAATGAACGACTCTCCCATCTTGTTGAGCTATGTAGAAAAACACCAGTAGGGGGCAGTGGTTTGTGCAAAATAACGAGTATCATTAAAACTTGGGTGTGGGGGCATATGAATTGTCAATTTTACTGAAAGCATCTGAGACTTGTGGATGCATTCTTTGCAACATTAATGCCATGCTACCACATACTTGGAACAGGGCTACACTTTTCTTTAATTTTTTTGCAATGGATGATATTAATATAATAAGCAACTCTCAACACTTGAGTAACGTATATCACTCCGGCACCTTATTGGCAAAGTTGTTTACCTACTTTCCAGGTTGTGAACAAATCTTTGAAGATGCACATGATTCCAGCCTGAACTCATAATTGTGAACTTGTCACACTTGGTTTCCACCTCTGTCTCACGTTGCCTCCATGACTCCACATAGATGCACTCAGCTGGCATGTTCACATCCACAAAAAATTGGATAGTAACTTAACATAAAAAAGCTTTATATTCTGTTGAGTTAGTGAACACATGTATTCCAGTGCTCAAAAAAGCTAGTCTTACGTAAAGCATTGTTTGTCTTGGAAGGCTTTGTTTACATACTACCCAACACACACACGTGTTGTGTTTCAGTAAATTAGATGTATTCAAATGCCTTCATCTGAATAACTGAAGGAGAGTTACAATACACACAAGCTGGTAAATGGATAACTGAGGTGTGGCTAAGCTCACAATGACCATCCTCTTCACCGTGTCTGGCTTTCCCATGCACACAACAGATGTTTGAGACACGATGCTCGTAAATACTGCATTCGCAAAGACAAAGGCCATGCTGCTTCATTGAGAGTCAAATAACCAAACGGCTGCTACCAATCCTGTGATGAGTATTGCTAGCATGACATATCATAGCACAGACTCCAGAAGACATTAGTAGATGACGTGTGAACCATTATGACTAAGGTGACAAAATTCTAAAAAACTATGGTGGAGGGATTCCAAACCTTCTAAGGTGGTCCGGGGCATGCATTTAACATTTAAATGCATCAATCTGGTGCACTTTAAGAGGAAAAGAGGCTAGATCTGTGAAAAACATATTTTTTTCTCTCAAATTCAAATCAAACATCTCAAGTTGACCCCAGCAATTTAAACGTACAGAAAATGATAATTATTGGGAAACACTGGGGCTCCCCTACATCAAGAATCTCCTGAAAACTTACAGGATTTACCAAATCTGCATTATAACATCTATACATATATGCAGTATATATATATACTGTATATATATAGATATATAGATAGATAGTCATGTGATATCCCACAAAATCCCATAAAACCATGTGAAATCATGTGAAATCACGTGAAATCATGTGAAATATGTTATATCACGTGATATCATGTTAAATCATGGGATACAATGGTAAACCATGTAATATGTTAAATCAGATTTATTAGAATTATCATGTGATATTATGATAAATCATGGGATATCATGTGATTACATGTGATATCATGTTAAATAATATGATAGCATGTGGAATCATGTGGAATCATGTGGAATCATGGAAAACCATGCCGAAGCAAATACGGTCATGTGAAATCATGAGGAGTTATGTGAAATCATGTGAGGTCATGTGAAAACATGTGAAATCCCAAGAAATCATGAGGAGGAATCATGAAAACTCACACTGAAGCACGTGCAGTCATAAAATCCCATAAAACCATGTGAAATCACGTGAAACCATGTGATATAAAGATAAATCATGTGAAATCATGTGAAATCATGGAAAACCAATGCCGAAGCAAGTGCGGTCATGTGAAATCATGTGAGATCATGTGAAAACGTGAAATCACAAGAAATCATGAGAAGGAATAATGCGGAATCATGCAAAATCATGACAAAGCAAGTACGGTCATGTGAAATCATGCAGATTCATGTGAAATCATGCTGCCGCAAGTGGCAACCCGTGAAATCCTGTGGATTCATGAGGAATCATGGAAATAATGCGGGCATGTGAAATCCCATTAAATCATGTGAAAATCATGTGGAAGCACATGCAATCATGTGGAATCATGTGAAATCACGTGAAATCACGTGAAATCATGTGAAATATGTTATATCACGTGATATCATGTGATATCATGTTAAATCATGGGATACAATGTTAAACCATGTGATATTATGATAAATCATGTGATATCATGTTAAATAATATGATAGCATGTGAACAGGGCCGTTTCTTGCTTTTTGGGGGCCCTATGCAAAATGTTGTTTGGGGGCCCCTATTTTGTGAAACTATGGTGGAGGGACTAAGGTGGTCCGGGGGCATGCATTTAACATTTAAATGCATCAATCTGGTGCACTTTAAGAGGAAAAGAGGCAGAAACATATATTTTTTCTCTCAAATTCAAATCAAACATCTCAAGTTGACCCCAGCTATTTAAACCTACAGAAAATAATTATTGGGCAACACTGGGGCTCCCCCCC